>JAQJVL010000387.1:612500-888354 GCA_035578905.1 Stictocephala bisonia | reverse complement strand
GACCTCTGGGGTCAACACGTGGTGATAACACTGATAACAGAGGTCAAAAGGTCCCCCAGAACCCGCGTTTTACACTACTCACGTGTAAAACAGCATTCTAATCTGATTTAGGTCATTTTGAATTTAATCGAATGCCATTTGGTCTTCGAAATGCTCCCGCAACATATCAAAGATGGATGAACTTTGTTCTTTCGGGATTACAAGGTACACACTGTTTTGTGTACATGGATGACATTGTTATCTATGGAACAAACTTACAAGATCATAAGAAAAAAACTTAAGGATGTTTTTAATTGCCTTAAATCAGCTAATCTTCGATTACAACCACACAAATGTGAATTTCTTAGGAAAGAAGTAACATTCCTAGGACATACATTAACCAAAAATTGACTAACACCTAATAAAGAAAAGTCAAGTATATTAAGAATTTCCTATTCCTGGAAACGTCAATCTTTTCTAGGACTAGCCAATTATTATAGAAAATTTATAAAAGACTTTGCTAAAATAGCCGAACCATTAACCAGCCTTACTAAGAAAAATATTACTTTTCAATGGACTAATACTCAACAGTTAGCTTTTGAAACTCTAAAACAATGCTTAATGAATAAACCTATTCTTGCTTATCTGAACTTTAATGAACCATTTAATCTAACAACTGATGCCTCAGGATATGCTATTGCTGTAATCTTTTCTCAAGGAGACATTCCGCAAGATCATCCAGTTCATTATGCCTCTAGAATTCTAAATAAAGCTGAAAGAAATTATTCAGTAATTGAAAGAGAATTACTTGCTATCACTTGGTCCGTAAGATACTATCGTCCATATTTATATGGAAGGTATTTTACAATTTACCCTGATCACAAACCTTTACAGTACATATTTAAAATTGAAAGTGTAACACAAGAACCTTCTTCCAGAATCTTTAAATTTAAACTTAAACTACAAGAATACGATTTTGAGATAAAGTGTAAGCCTGGAAAATACAACAGTAATGCTGATGCTCTTAGTAGATTAATATCTGATCCTCTTGAAACAAAGTCTAAACAATGTTCACTTCTTCAAAACACAGACAGAAAAACATATAATGATTTCTTACAGGATATACATTCAAGGGTTATCATAAATAATAAAGTAAAAGAAACATCAGGACCAATATTAACGTGCAAAGACAACATTGCGATACCTTTATCAGAAGATTTAAACATCACTAGTAATCTAATACTCTCTCAACTTCAAAATAAAACGAATCACTTAGATGATTTACAAACTCTGAAACCAACATTTAAAAACATAATATCTCTTTACAATAAAGATAGATTAATAATTTATCTAATCACCAAGGTCCAACATACTGATAAAACGCAATATAGTGATTTATTTGAAATACTCATAACATTAAGAGAATATCTTTTACAACATCAAATTAAATCACTATCCTTACCAAATCTTTGTGTTGAAAATGGATTAAAATGGCTAAAAGTACGTACTATGATAAGATACATTTTCTTAGAAACAGATATAGATATAACATTATATGAAGGAATCGATATTACTCCAAATCCGGAAGAAATTGAAAACATTTTAAAGGAATATCACACATCCCCTCAAACTGGTCATTTTTCTTATGAAAAAACGTATGATAAAATAAGCAGCCAATATTTATGGCCCTCTATGAAATCCGATATACGTAGATATATTAAATACTGTCCATCCTGTCAAGGAAATAAATTAAATAGAAAACGTCACAGAGAACCTATGGTAATAAGTGACACTCCAGAAAAAGCCTTTGAAAAAATTGCATTAGACATTGTAGGACCCTTACCACTTACAGAAAATGGTAATAAATTGTAGCCTTATTATAGCTACTATTTATTTTTGATATGTTGAACAACTTAAACAAGAGATTAAAATAAAACTTCTTCAATGATAAAAAATTTTCTTTATTTTTCTTCTTATAAATAACTTCAACAAATTAAACTGGATTCTTCTTAAAATAATAATAAAAACGAAAATAAAAAATCTCTTCTTTTATTGACTCGATGGAACATAAATAAATTAAAAAACAACTCTTCCAAAATAATAAATTAAATATCTTCAGACCAGAACCTTTTTTATTATATTAACTTTTTCAATAAATTTCTTTAAACTATTAAATCAAAAATTTAAAAATTGTAATAAATTGTAAATTCTTTAAATTTGTTTAAAATTGAAAATTGCTTTAAAATTACCTCCGGGAGATGTAGCTGTCCTGGAGGTTTAAATCCAACAGTGACCACAACAAAGCACAACCGGCATACACCCTCTCACTCACACACGAACCAAGAAAATTGCCGAAAGGGTAAAAGAACACCAAACGGTTAAGTTGCCGTGAACTCGAAAAGATCGTACGTGGTCACTCACAAGAAGAATTCGTCGAACTGCCGGAACGCTCGCAACCCTTCCACCAACTGACTTACCCCCTCTTAACTCTAGAAGCTAAACCAACCAATTAGAACCCTCTAAACCAGGACATCTGAACAGGTAAGGCTCACCAAACATGTTGCCTTCAGAAAACATGTCGTATGAAATTGACAGGAAATTAACAGACTTGAAAATACTGGTTATTTAGCTAATTTATATGGGAAAAAAATACTTTTTTATTTGAAAGGGGAAGATTCTGATTTTTTTCTCAAAACTTGGAGAATTTATATCGAAAACTTTTGGTAAATGAACCAAAGTCCTAAACCTCTCAGTTCTTACAATATTTAACATTTTCTAAATACAATTTTCTAATTTAATTATAATGAAACAATTAACAATTGTTACATTATTTTCCCCCTTCAAAAGAAAAAAAATTTTTTGTTGTTGAAACCCTATCTTCATCACATCTCTAAAAGGACTTGAGATTTTCTAACCTTAACAAGAATTTTCCAAATCTACCCTAAACTTTCTTTTTCCAGATCTCAAAAAAACATATCTCTCTTATACTACTATCTTACAAACTACTATAACATTTAATTCATTTTCAAACAGTCACTTGATAAAAGGGTCAAGAACACAAGACCACTGTCCATTGTTTACAGGCATTGTTGTCCATAGTCCATTGTCTTCACTCCAACCAATATTTACTTGTTTACTAACATTGTTTACATTAATTCTGACGTTAGCTAAACTGTGAATGAATTCAATTTTTACATTAGGCTTGAAGTTAAAATAACACTGGTTACTTTTCAAGTCTACTACCAAATCACTTTGTTTAATAAATTGACTCCCAATTATCATAGCATAACTTAATTGTTTGCTTACTTGGACAAGTATTTTCCAAGTAAACTCATTTATTTTTATTTTTAAATTACACTGCCCCAGTATCTTCATTTCACTTTGACTCGCTGTACAGCACTTAATATCTGACCCATTTAATTCTAATCTAGGACAACATGCTTTCAATTTTTTAAACAAATCTTCACTAATTACATTAATTGAACTTCCAGTATCAATTAATGCTTCCTGTTTCACTTTGTTGTTTACTATAACTTCAATAGTTGGTAAAATGTTTAGACTGTGTTCCATATTAGCACTGTTATTGTTTACAGTCGAGTGAGTCATCTTGTCGTCTGCTGTGTTGTTGTGTACGGGTTTGTTTTTGTTTACCTTTTGCTGGATTTCTGGCTTCTGTGTTGTAAATTCCTTCCGTGTAAAACTCGTTCCGGGTCTATTGTATTTTACTGTGTTATATTGTTTATTGGGTGGTGTGAAAACTTTGTTCTACTGCTGTGTGTGCTTCTGTGTGTTCTTATTCTGATAGCAATCCCTCGCTATGTGTCCATATTTATTACATATAAAACATGTTTTTCGATCTTCTACATTGTTTACAACCCTATGCTTAGGTGGTAGGTATGCTCTTACCTCTCTACGCTGTACATCGTTGTAACATACATTTTGTACTTGAATACTCATGCTATCTAGGTCTGCATAGCTGGTAGGATTTCCCACAAATACTAATTTAGCTCTAGTTTCAGGATTTAATCCTAATTTAACAATGTCTACTACTTCTTCTTCGGTGTATCTAGTATTAAGTACCTCACTATAGATTTTCAATTCATTTATGTATACTTCTAATGGTTCCCCAGACCTCTGTGGACGGTTTACCATTATTTTCTTTAAGTTTTCTCTCAGCCCCATCGGAATAAATTGTTTTAGAGTAATAAGGTGAGTTTCACTTACAGTGTCCCTCTCTTCTTTACACTTTAATATTTTACTGTACAAAGGACCGTTTGCATATCCCAAGATAATCTCTAAAATCTCACTATCTTTTAACTTAGTTTCATTTTTCAAAGCTAATATGTTTTTAATAAATTTGATCAACAAGCTAGCGTTTAACCCATCTGTTACCTCAAATCTATTTAGATAACGCTTTAGCGGATTAGGTAGGCGAGAATAATTGAACGTAACGTTTCGTTGACAGTTGAAATTATCTGCCATTTCTGGAGATGCGACTCCGTTCAAGGGTGCGCTTATCGATTGGCTCATTAAAACCGGTTTCTGAATTCCCTTACCAAGCTTTGCTCAAACTCGTCTTCTATTTCGCCGTTTCTAGTTACTGTATCTCCTGCTCTATGTTGTCCTTCTCTGCTAAATCAATGTTAATTTTTCCTACCATTTCCTTCAAGGAATTTAAACTTTCCTCGAGGGATGACACTTTAGCTAAAGCGGCTTCATTACTTACAAACAACCCTTTTAGACCCTTTAATCTCAATTCGTAATGAGCTAACTTAGCTTCAATACGGATTATATCACTTAAACATCTACTTTCCACAACACCCTCAATTCTTTCTTTCAGATTTTCTAAGTTCACTTAAATGAACTCATATTCCTCTCCACCTACTACATGGCCGGACAGGTAACCTATATTAGGCCTAACACCTAACTTGACAAGCTCTCTAAGTTTCTTTCTTAAATCCCCCACTAGTATGCTGTCTTCTACTTCTATTCCTCTTAAACGTGCTTCATATATAAGTTCTTTCTTCAGAAGAAAGTCTACCTTGAGTGCCATCCTCTCAACTTATTTAATATTAAATTTAAAATCTGGTCTGAGATAATTTGGAATAAGCACACACTTTTCTATTTTAAAACGTCTCTCGGTTGTTCAACTAGCAGAGTGGCGCACTTAATGTAGCCTTATTATAGCTACTATTTATTTTTGATGTGTTGAACAACTTAAATGAGAGATTAAAATAAAACTTCTTCAATGATAAAAAATTTTCTTTAATTTTCTTCTTATAAATAACTTCAACAAATTAAACTGGATTCTTCTTAAAATAATAATAAAAACGAAAATAAAAAATCTCTTCTTTTATTGACTCAATGGAACATAAATAAATTAAAAAACAACTCTTCCAAAATAATAAATTAAATATCTTCAGACCAGAACCTTTTTTATTAATTTAACTGTTTCAATAAATTTCTTTAAACTATTAAATCAAAAACTTAAAAATTAAAAATTGTAATAAATTGTGAATTCTTTAAATTTGTTTAAAATTGAAAATTGCTTTAAAATTACCTCCGGGAGATGTAGCTGTCCTGGAGGTTTAAATCCAACAGTGACCACAACAAAGCACAACCGGCATACACCCTCTCACTCACACGCGAACCAAGAAAATTGCCGAAAGGGTAAAAGAACACCGAACGGTTAAGTCGCCGTGAACTCGAAAAGATCGTACCTAGTCACTTACAAGAAGAATTCGTCGAACTGCCGGAACGCTCGCAACCCTTCCACCAACTGACTTACCCCCTCTCAACTCTAGAAGCTAAACCAACCAATTAGAACCCTCTAAACCAGGACATCTGAACAGGTAAGGCTCACCAAACATGTTGCCTTCAGAAAACATGTCGTATGAAATTGACAGGAAATTAACAGACGTGAAAATACTGGTTATTTAGCTAATTTATATGGGGAAAAAATACTTTTTTATTTGAAAGGGGAAGATTCTGAATTTTTCTCAAAACTTGGAGAATTTATATCGAAAACTTTTGGTAAATGAACCAAACTCCTAAACCTCTCAGTTCTTACAATATTTAACATTTTCTAAATACAATTTTCTAATTTAATTATAATGAAACAATTAACAATTGTTACAAAATATATTCTTACCATTCAAGATTGTCTAACTAAATATTGCCAAGCCTATCCTCTTTCAAATCAAGAAAGTGAAACTGTAGCAAACACTTTCGTTAATGAATATGTTTGTAGATTTGGATTACCAAAATCTATTTCAACTGATCAAGGATCAAATTTTACCTCTACGCTTTTCAAAAATATAGCAAAATTGTTTAAATTAAAACACATAAAAACTTCAGCCTATCACCCACAGTCTAATGGAGCCTTAGAAAGAACACATCATATACTCAGTGAATACCTAAAACATTACATTAATAGTAAACAAACTAATTGGGATCAGTGGCTATCAATGGCAACCTTTGCTTATAATACTACAGTTCATTCTTCTACAAGATATACCCCTTACGAACTAACGTTTGGTCAAATTCCACGAATTCCTACTTCAATCCAAGAACCACCATCCTTCAGGTACACCTATGATGATTATATAGAAGATCTAAAAATAAAACTTAATTCATGACTTCAACTAGCCAGATTTAATCTTCATCAATCTAAGCAAGTCAACAAACAATTATATGATCGTAAGACTTGTCACCATGAATATAAAATTGGAGATCTTATATATTTACAATCTGATATACCAAGTCCTTCAACATCCAGAAAATTAAATCCATTATTTACAGGACCCTACGAAATAATTAAAATACTATCACCAACAAATATAATGATAAAAAAGAGAAATAAGAAAATATCAATTCGTACGAACCGAATAAAACCTGCGTTTGTTCCAGAATCTCAGTTAAAGGATCAACCTACACTGAAGATCTTTTTACCTCAACACCAATAAGACAATCTTCAGGGATATTTTTCGAACAAATTGGAAATGTCAAATTCTACTCATCAACATGGAACTTAATAACATATCTCAATGTATCTTCTATTTAAAACAAGCTTCGGATCTATCAGAACATACTATACAAGACAAATGAACTATGCAGCAGCCCACTCTTGAAATCAACAATGGCTTGTTCAGCATCGCTTCCGATTCTACAGAAGATATACCCCAACATCGAAGAACAGGATACCTTCTTCAAAGACCTCGTTGGATATTCAAGATCGATACGATCACTCTTTGATGCCGGAGGAAAACTCTTTAAGTTTCTCATCGGAACACTCGACTCAGATGATGCCAGTTATTACAACTCAGCCATCAACAAACTCACATTAGAAGAACGAGATCTCATCAGTCTATTATAAACACAATCTCAAATTGTACAAAGCACTATAACACATTTTAACAACACTATTACTGACATACATCACATGGAAATAGAATTAAATGACAACATACAAAACCTAACAGAATCCACACAAAAAACATTACAAAAACAAACATTAGAACAAAAAACAGAAAGCCATATTTCCTTGTTACTCCTGATTTTCACAGAACTTAATAGGGAATTTTCTAACCTTATTAATTCAATCCTCTTTGCAAAGCAGAATATCCTTCATCCGTCAATATTATCTCCTAATAGTATAATTACTGAACTAGCAAAAACCAAAAGATACTTACCTGTAAATACAAATTATCCAGTATCTCTAAATAGAAATAATGCTTATATCATTCTAAGTCTAACAAAGCTATCAGTTTATTATGTAGACTCTAAGTTAATATTTGTCATAAACATACCACTAGTTGATAACACAATGTTCACACTCTATCATCTGATACCACTTCCTATGCAAACAATCAACAATACTTATATTTTTATCAAACCTAACTCTAATTATTTAGCTATAATAAATGATAAAAGAATGTATGTACCATTGTACTCAACAAGTTATTGTACACTTATACTGAATAATGTTTATATATGTCAAAAGAAAAGTCCACTGTATAATACATATATACAAGTATCATGTGAAACTGAACTATTATTGCAATCTATGAAAATTCCTCAATCGTGTGACACTAGAATAAGTACTTTAAATAATGAATTATGGTACCAATTAATTGACTGAACTCAATCAATGGCTCTACACAGTACCACAAATAACACATGTTACTATAGATTGTCATAAAAAAGTATTGTATGATATAGAAATCTTAGGTTCAGGTTTCTTAGCTGTAAATCCTCCATGTGTAGGATATACTAAAGCTATTACTATCCATCCAAACTCTGAAAATAACTCGTTAATAACAATATATGTACCAGAATTTGATGTCATGTTAGATGAAAATAATAAAGATGCATTAAAGACAATATCATCTTTAAATCTTAAGACAGTCAAAACATCTGTTTTAAATTTTGATGAATTAAATACAGCTAGCTTAAAGTTAGAACAAATATCTATATTAGCTGATCAGATTAATCATAAAACTCAACAAGTAACAAATTAGTATCTCATGATGTAATCATTGTTATTATTTGTTTACTCTGTCTTGCTTCTATCTCTTATCGTATGTTTAGATATTTATGTTCTTACTACAAAACAAATAGACCACGACACTGCTGTAATCTCTTATCCATTTCCCATTCATCCTCAGATAATTCACCCAATGATAATGAAATTGAACTACAAACATCCAATGACAATACTTATCAATCTTTACCGATACCGATGTTAAGTGAAGACTTAACATCACAGCAACGTTCTCCTTTAACATCTTCTGCTACGCCTATGTTGTCCCCCACACTTCCTTCAATCCCTTCATCTCCTATTCGACGCAGTGCTCGACTAAGAGAAAGAATATAAACAAATCAGGGACGATTTGCTATCTCATAAAAAGGGGAGGAATGTAAATAAAAATATAAACAATACACTAAATGCATTATAATTCGTAGTTATAATGTATGTTTAAATACACTTTTTGTATAGCCAGTATCATGTGATCTATATTAATATAATTCAAGTGTATGTTTCAGTATAAATTATATTGTTCTTAAGCTGGAAAACTACAGTGCACAAACATTTACGTAACCAGCAGTTCACAACAGAAAGTTCCTCAACACATGATTCATGGTACGTCTCCGCTCTGGAATGATCTATGTAAACAACCTCTAATAAAACCAACTGCACTTGTTGAGGAGTAGTAGTCTCAATCAGTAGTAGTATCAATCAGTAGGAGCATTGATTATATAAACCTACATAAAATATTTGTGTATAAAATCAATGGTAGTAGTATCGAGCAGTAGTATCAATTAGTCAGTCACTCTCAATTGCTAATTCTTTATTCTCATGTCTCTATCTCTAATTCTAAATCTAATTCTATCTCCAATTTTAAGTGCTATATTATTCGAGGTTGTATAAATAAAAAGAGTTTTAGTGATTTATATTTATTTCTTCAAAGATTATACGTATTACTCAAATTACTTCGTGTTGTTCATCACATCAACCTGATAAACTGGCCCTCGGTTCACAATATTCAGTTTATTTTTAACATATAAAAAAAATTAATTAAGTTAGTTAATTGACTAAATGGTTAATCTGCCTTAACAATGTAGTATATACGGAGTGAAAAATAAGTCCTGATACATCTTAACATATTCTCATCACACATCAACATGATCCTCCCATCCTCACCAATGAGGGGATGGAACAGTCAATCTGATGTCTACAGAGGGTATAGAGCAGTGAATCTGATGTCAAGAGAGGGGGCAGAGCATTCAATCTGATGTCTAAAGAGGGGATGGAGCAGACAATCTTATGTCAAGAGAGGGGGCAGGGCAGTCAATCTGATGTCTAGAGAGGGAATGAAGCAGTCAATCTGATGTCTAGAAAGGGGAAGGAACAGTAAATATGATGTCTAGAGTGGGGATGGATCAGACAATCAGAAGTAGAGAGATGGGACGAGGAGCACAACTATATATCTTAAGTGATAAGGTGAACAGTCCACTAAAAGTTTGCTTGGTTATGGTTAAAACATATATAACTGTTTTTTTCTTGTCTTTTTACAGGTAGTATTATGTAATATAGTTGCGACTGTACTTAATACGTATCTAGTAAACATTAGTCGTAGTTAGGAAGATAAATTAAAGTTAGCTTTAAAATTAAAAGTGTTATAAATTACATGTGTCATATTGCGGTACATTTTAACCTTTCCAGCTTTTCATTAAAAGATTGAAATCTTAAAGGAAAAAAAAGAAGTGATCAACGAATTCACTTTTTAATCTCTTTTAAGCAAATAGACAATATTGAAACATAATTTTTAGTTTTAAATAGGAAGAGGTGTTCAGAGTGGTGAAACGCGATGTGAAGCACGTGCGGTTCGTGGGCGTGAAGGGTTGGTGGGGTGGGAGCGACCCAGTTGTGCTAACCCCACTCCCGGAATATTTGTCACCCCTCCACGTGGCCGGGACGTAACCAGACAAGGGCGCGGGAGGAGAGGATAGTATGACGAGGAACAATGCATTTGCACCTGCACATGCTTAATGCCAATCAAAGTATGCTCTGCAGTGTTGTTATTTCCACGTTTGAGCTCGTTTTTATAAACTGTATTTGCCAAAATAAAATTCCGTTTAGAACTGTATTTATTGCCACGCCTGGTATATGAAAATGCTATTTTCTTGGTTATTTTTGTATAATGAGGGTTTTCACTCACTCCATAGATCCACCCACTGACAATTATAATACCAGCCAATGAACACTCTGTTTCCGAAACAGCCCTGACACCAAAACCCGGGAAATGGGCCTAAACTAGCTGAGTGTAAGTTTGGAAACAGGGTATGTTACCAAATAGATATTTGAATAAATTGTTGTTGGCTAAATCAAGGATGCTAAGCCTGTTTGCGATGACAGAACACTTAAATCGTCGGATGACAAACTCAATTAAACCTAGCTCAGGAAACTACAATGCCCTCCATAAGTGGAATTGATCTCGATTGCTGAGTCAGTGTATACTAGTTCCCTATTCCAAATAATAGTTCTTAAAGTGACTTCCAGCCAATGAACTTGCGTCCTTGCTATAAAATACCTGACTACCTACATCATGAGACAGTAGTACCTTTGGATACAACATAGTTGACTATTTCAGAGACAATCAACTTGGAGCTAATAAAACACAAATATCTCCCACGAAACTCTTTCTTTTGATTATACTGGCACTAATCATACATAAGAAGGTGACAACAAACAAAGGACAAGACAAAGACCAAGGCCACAACATTTTCGCCGACAAACCACACTTAACAATGGCTTACGCAAAAGGTAAAGTTTATCCACTAAATTAAAAGATTTCCTTACGAAAATATAAGGCCCTGAAAACGTCTTAAAGAAGGAAGCTTCATTAAAAAAGATGTCATAATAAATGGTATTACCCTAAGCTCAAAGCTCAACAACAGAACCAGTTAAACTTCAAATCATGACAACTTTTGATCAAACGTAAGAAACAATGACGAGTTTTCAACAGTTCAATGAGCCATAGCTCATTCATGGATATGCTGACGAGGAAAGATAAGTGGATGGACTGGTATCAGTTTATTTCAAATGGTCGGATGGTTAATTTTCAGTTTGATTTAACAGAACAGTTTCATCATATTAAATAAATCCAGATATATTTTTCATACTCATTGTCTTATATTTAAAACAAGAAGTTCATTTACTGTAAAGTTTTCGGGGTATTGTAGATTTTTGAGAGATTTTAATTATGTATCTCAGAGGGAAAGCAAAACGCAATAATAAATAGACTTGTACTACCTTAATATCTTGTAAAAATGGTAAGTGGTTATTTCTGTCCACTGTTAATAAACTTTAATCAAAACATGTCTTTATTTTAGCCAGGTCTGCAAAGGCTTAAAAATGAGTCACCCTTAATTCGTGTCATCAGCAAATAAAAATAATTTCTTCTGATGTTTATTTTTATAACACTTATTTTATACCAGAAACAATAATGGACCAAAAGTACTGCCCTGGGTTACTCCATATTTTAAGTTGGTGGAATCGTTCCATGTGATGTTTATAAAATAAAGGAGTCAATTATCTACAGATGAGAAGAGGATGATCTAAACGTCCTTTTACATGATGAGTTTATATATATTACAAGTCATGATTGATCCTTAGGGGTTATATATTTAACTAATACTAGTTCACTTGAATCCTCATCCTACATATTTCCTATATTAGGTAATACTACACTTTTATACGAATATTTACCAACTCATATTTAATCAACTATTATTAACAATACAATATTGATAATTACTAATATATCAAAACAATTGATTGATTCATTTACCAGTTAATTCCACCCTCAATACTTTTGCTATGAACCCAAACCGATATTCGCTAATTTTTATAAATTTATTAAATTCAAAAAATTAAAGTTTCAAAACTTTAATTTCAGGTTGGTTATAAAAAAAAATACGTAGATAAAGTAAATCTTTGAATTTAATAAATTTATAAAAATTAGCGAATATCGGTTTGGGTTCATAGCAAAAGTATTGAGGGTGGAATTAACTGGTAAATGAATCAATCAATTGTTTTGATATATTAGTAATTATCAATATTGTATTGTTAATAATAGTTGATTAAATATGAGTTGGTAAATATTCGTATAAAAGTGTAGTATTACCTAATAAAGGAAATATGTAGGATGAGGATTCAAGTGAACTAGTATTAGTTAAATATATAACCCCTAAGGATCAATCATGACTTGTAATATATATATAAACTCATCATGTAAAAGGACGTTTAGATCATCCTCTTCTCATCTGTAGATAATTGACTCCTTTATTTTATAAACATCACATGGAACGATTCCACCAACTTAAAATATGGAGTAACCCAGGGCAGTACTTTTGGTCCATTATTGTTTCTGGTATAAAATAAGTGTTATAAAAATAAACATTAGAAGAAATTATTTTTATTTGCTGATGACACGAATTAAGGGTGACTCATTTTTAAGCCTTTGCAGACCTGGCTAAAATAAAGACATGTTTTGATTAAAGTTTATTAACAGTGGACAGAAATAACCACTTACCATTTTTACAAGATATTAAGGTAGTACAAGTCTATTTATTATTGCGTTTTGCTTTCCCTCTGAGATACATAATTAAAATCTCTCTCAAAAATCGACAATACCCCGAAAACTTTACAGTAAATGAACTTCTTGTTTTAAATATAAGACAATGAGTATGAAAAATATATCTGGATTTATTTAATATGATGAAACTGTTCTGTTAAATCAAACTGAAAATTAACCATCCGACCATTTGAAATAAACTGATACCAGTCCATCCACTTATCTTTCCTCGTCAGCATATCCATGAATGAGCTATGGCTCATTGAACTGTTGAAAACTCGTCATTGTTTCTTACGTTTGATCAAAAGTTGTCATGATTTGAAGTTTAACTGGTTCTGTTGTTGAGCTTTGAGCTTAGGGTAATACCATTTATTATGACATCTTTTTTAATGAAGCTTCCTTCTTTAAGACGTTTTCAGGGCCTTATATTTTCGTAAGGAAATCTTTTAATTTAGTGGATAAACTTTACCTTTTGCGTAAGCCATTGTTAAGTGTGGTTTGTCGGCGAAAATGTTGTGGCCTTGGTCTTTGTCTTGTCCTTTGTTTGTTGTCACCTTCTTATGTATGATTAGTGCCAGTATAATCAAAAGAAAGAGTTTCGTGGGAGATATTTGTGTTTTATTAGCTCCAAGTTGATTGTCTCTGAAATAGTCAACTATGTTGTATCCAAAGGTACTACTGTCTCATGATGTAGGTAGTCAGGTATTTTATAGCAAGGACGCAAGTTCATTGGCTGGAAGTCACTTTAAGAACTATTATTTGGAATAGGGAACTAGTATACACTGACTCAGCAATCGAGATCAATTCCACTTATGGAGGGCATTGTAGTTTCCTGAGCTAGGTTTAATTGAGTTTGTCATCCGACGATTTAAGTGTTCTGTCATCGCAAACAGGCTTAGCATCCTTGATTTAGCCAACAACAATTTATTCAAATATCTATTTGGTAACATACCCTGTTTCCAAACTTACACTCAGCTAGTTTAGGCCCATTTCCCGGGTTTTGGTGTCAGGGCTGTTTCGGAAACAGAGTGTTCATTGGCTGGTATTATAATTGTCAGTGGGTGGATCTATGGAGTGAGTGAAAACCCTCATTATACAAAAATAACCAAGAAAATAGCATTTTCATATACCAGGCGTGGCAATAAATACAGTTCTAAACGGAATTTTATTTTGGCAAATACAGTTTATAAAAACGAGCTCAAACGTGGAAATAACAACACTGCAGAGCATACTTTGATTGGCATTAAGCATGTGCAGGTGCAAATGCATTGTTCCTCGTCATACTATCCTCTCCTCCCGCGCCCTTGTCTGGTTACGTCCCGGCCACGTGGAGGGGTGACAAATATTCCGGGAGTGGGGTTAGCACAACTGGGTCGCTCCCACCCCACCAACCCTTCACGCCCACGAACCGCACGTGCTTCACATCGCGTTTCACCACTCTGAACACCTCTTCCTATTTAAAACTAAAAATTATGTTTCAATATTGTCTATTTGCTTAAAAGAGATTAAAAAGTGAATTCGTTGATCACTTCTTTTTTTTCCTTTAAGATTTCAATCTTTTAATGAAAAGCTGGAAAGGTTAAAATGTACCGCAATATGACACATGTAATTTATAACACTTTTAATTTTAAAGCTAACTTTAATTTATCTTCCTAACTACGACTAATGTTTACTAGATACGTATTAAGTACAGTCGCAACTATATTACATAATACTACCTGTAAAAAAAGCAAGAAAAAAACAGTTATATATGCTTTAACCATAACCAAGCAAACTTTTAGTGGACTGTTCACCTTATCACTTAAGATATATAGTTGTGCTCCTCGTCCCATCTCTCTACTTCTGATTGTCTGATCCATCCCCACTCTAGACATCATATTTACTGTTCCTTCCCCTTTCTAGACATCAGATTGACTGCTTCATTCCCTCTCTAGACATCAGATTGACTGCCCTGCCCCCTCTCTTGACATAAGATTGTCTGCTCCATCCCCTCTTTAGACATCAGATTGAATGCTCTGCCCCCTCTCTTGACATCAGATTCACTGCTCTATACCCTCTGTAGACATCAGATTGACTGTTCCATCCCCTCATTGGTGAGGATGGGAGGATCATGTTGATGTGTGATGAGAATATGTTAAGATGTATCAGGACTTATTTTTCACTCCGTATATACTACATTGTTAAGGCAGATTAACCATTTAGTCAATTAACTAACTTAATTAATTTTTTTTATATGTTAAAAATAAACTGAATATTGTGAACCGAGGGCCAGTTTATCAGGTTGATGTGATGAACAACACGAAGTAATTTGAGTAATACGTATAATCTTTGAAGAAATAAATATAAATCACTAAAACTCTTTTTATTTATACAACCTCGAATAATATAGCACTTAAAATTGGAGATAGAATTAGATTTAGAATTAGAGATAGAGACATGAGAATAAAGAATTAGCAATTGAGAGTGACTGACTAATTGATACTACTGCTCGATACTACTACCATTGATTTTATACCTGAAACCTGAAATTAAAGTTTTGAAACTTTAATGATTGCTGAATTTATAAATACTTTTTATGGAAGGAAGTAATGAGCCAAAACAAACCTTATAAACCTTACGAAAACTAAGACATGCTAGGTTAATAGTCCCCGCTCTATTCTAATGTCTTTTGAGTCTACTCATAGTACACAAAATGAGTTCACTTTTAAATGTACTATTATAATTTTAGCATGGTTATAATTATATAAATATATAATAATTCTCTCATCCCCCTAATCCATACTACAAACTATTCTATTTTAATTTGTCAAAAACAGGTATTTGTACTAAAAATGTTGGTATATTGTTAAACAGGTTATAGGCTATCCCAAAATAAGCCGCAGGTATTGCATACTTTACAGTTTTGATGTTAAATATAATATTAAATATAAATACCATCTTACCATAAGATAATTTAAG
This sequence comes from Stictocephala bisonia, assembly GCA_035578905.1. Classification (NCBI taxonomy): domain Eukaryota; kingdom Metazoa; phylum Arthropoda; class Insecta; order Hemiptera; family Membracidae; genus Stictocephala; species Stictocephala bisonia. The sequence goes on along the minus strand of JAQJVL010000387.1, from coordinate 872,278 downwards.
TGTTTAATAATTTGCCATAAGAAATAAAATATAAACATAATTTACGTTCATTCAAAAAGAAATTGTTTAAAAACGTAATTTTTTTGGTAAATGCCCATATTGTTTGCAGGATTTTTTTAGGTAAACATCTAGATTTAACTTCCGGAAGTGTAATCTAAATATGTATTCTTCAAGTACAAATGATGATTTAAAATATTTATTATTTTTGAGGCAGTGATAAATACAAAGACAGCAATTCACACAAATTAAGAAAACCATACAATAAACAAACAAATTCAAGCAGATTGCCACTTGAATTTGTTTGTGTATTAGTATTAAGGTGGCTCAGCGGCTAAGAATTCGGACTGCGGAGGGCAAGTTACAAGGTTCGAATCCCCAACTGAGCTAACGGTCAGTAGTTTATTCGTTGAATAAAGATCACGCACAGGCCTGCTGGCTCATGAGATCTGGCGAGTGAAGTTAAAAGGAAATATATAATTAAGTGCTTTATCTATCACATATTAAACTTCTTAGTCATTTGATATATTTATTTAAAATTCAGCTATCTGAATTGAGCAAACTGAATTATTTAAGAAACGTGTTCAATACAGCAAAAAAATTAATTTAAAAAAACAGAATATTAATACTAATACGTAACGTATTTAATAGCCTAACACATTTCAAAAATGCATTAGTTGAAAGATCCAAACAAAGTCTCTATAACAAAAACTATGCATGTCAGGACCTCACGTCCAAAGACAACCTAACGATATATTAACAAATGCCAAGCTTGAAAATCTCATAATACTGATTTTATATTGAACCCTTTCGATCCCAACGTCCTCTTTTTAGGACGTCCAGGAAAACACATGTTTTAAATATAATTAAGTTAGATGAAAATATTCTCGTTAGGTATATCAAAATACTTGTTGTAATATAAACATTTATATCATCAGTCAGTAATTCCAGTCCATCTTTATATTAGAGTGACTAGGGGACACACCTGCACGTTTCGCGTACCAATCCCGTTGCACAAAAAAAACATGTTTGTGCTACTATTGATGGTTCAAATGCAATGAAACTTTATATTTTTGTTTGTAAGTTTGTGGGATTGAAAGGGTTTAAATGTGCCGTTTTATTTATATTTCCCTAGCAGAAAATGAATTTTAAAGAACAAAATATGATTCTAGAAAGTACAATTACGATGAATTGTTCAGACAATAACTACCGTTCCATTTCCTGGTTAATGCATTTTATTTTTGAAGGGAAACTGTGCTTGTTCGTGAAATTACCATTAATTAACTCAACAGTTCAAAATAAATAATGATATACTGTCAAAAAATCAAACTCCTTCTAAAATGTTGTATAAAATTATATAAACTACTCAAAAGAAATAGTTTCTCAAAACAATCATCAACTTGATACTTTTAACTAGAAACGTATTTTTATTTTTAATGCACAGTAGTGCTATGCAATTTTAATTAGGTTTTCCATGAAAATTTCAGATCAAGCGAGGAAAAATCGACAGACCAGAGGTGGCTGCGTGGTAACGGAACTAGGTCACTGCAAGTGCAGACCCACTCTGATCGGCGGTCAGCAGTGCGCCCCCACCCCACTGGACCACCCCACCCGCCCACTCTAGACCTAGACCAGCTATCACCGCCAGAACTGCTGGCCTTAATTTTCAACATTACTGGCTGCACGGATGTACTTAACAAGTTGGATGGTGAAGTGTTCATAACAAATTATATATAAGATCTGATGTTTTGCAGGCTATTGAAGCTATGTACCTTAAGGGGGCCGTTTGCTAAACGATAAACGCCAAGAACATGGGGTTTTACTTCAAGGATCCGTAATAATGGTCGTATCTTAACACTTGGTGCGTCATTTAATACGTGAAAAACTGTTCTAGTAGAGTATTAGACAATTTTTGTAAAAAATAGAAAATTGTTGTATTTTTACAGTTAAATAAGTAAAGCGAGATATACATATTTAACACAAAAAGATATATAGCCGTTAAACGTAGCGGGATTTAAAAAATATTTTTTATACTTCATTTTTGCCCTAAATAAGGCACATAGTTCGAAAATTACCAGCCAGGATACCTTTTTGAGACACCCTGTTTAAAAATATAGTTACTGTACTTGAAATAGCCAACCCTGATATGTATGAAAGAGGCTCTTTAACAGATTAATGGTAATATAGATGCTGTTATTGACCTTGATAACCTATTTTTGCACAACTAATCATGAATTTTTATGAACAGATACATACAATATTGGTACTCTCCTTGGGGAAATAGGATAGGTAAGAAGAGGTGATGTACATAACTGAGACAGTCACTGTCACAGGGCATTTGTTATTTAAGAGCTCAACTCATTTGAATTCCTTACAATTTATGAGAAAGTTTTACTACGGTTAAATAGTGTTCACACTAAAGCGGTCGATGTCCAACTTAATAGGGCCATGAGATCTATTAGGGGCAATCTCTTGTCAACTTCACTTCCTTGGCTCCCAGTGATGTGCAATATAGCTCCTCTAGAGATAAGACGTCAGGAGGCACTACTCAAAAAATTCAATAAGAACTGGAAAGAAGCCCCGCACCTACCCATTATACAGGATCTCCCACGTCAGAACGGTCGCTTATAATCTCGAAACCCACCTGTACGTACTGTTTCCATTTGAGCAGATCATTCTTCTCGCTCAATACCAGCTGGGCCGTAGCGTGGAACAGTTTTGATGGACGTAATAAGTTCCTTATTAACGATTCGTCAATACCTGTAGGGGGGATGAACCTCCCTCGTAGGGAGTGGACATTGTTAAATCGGTTCTGAACTGCCGTTGGCAGATGTAACTACTGGATGCATATAAATGGGGATTGGCAGTAGATCAGTCATGTGATTGCGGGGAGTCTATCCAAATAATGGATCACATAGTTACAGAGTGCCCCCTGCGCTCTTGTATGAAGTAATTGGCCAGCATACTCAGAATCAGTGAGGCAGGTGTTAGATGGCTCGATGGATTGGACAGCTTTGTGACAGGAGATCACTTTACATTTTATAATCAATGAATATATAATTATGGCTTTTAGATATTTATCCAAATATACATCGCAGCTTTGTAATTAACAAATGGTAGCTGACAACAAACCATATGATACATCATAAGACCTTAAGGTGGCCGTTTTCCAAACTGACTAGCTTCCTCCGCTGGGAAGTTGACAGCTAAATAGTAGTCGCTGCCAACTTCAACTTCAACTTCATTCTTGAAAATAATACCAACTTATGGTCCTCTATATTGAAACCCCTTTAAAATCGTTGAAGGGGAAAGGGTGTTGTACAAACTGAGACGTAGTCCAGGGCATTTTTTTTTTGGGTAAATTTTGAATTTCTTACAATTTTGGGGGAAAGTTTTTGGTTTTTTGGTTTCCCAATTGGGTCGTTTTTGGGTTGGCATTTAGGGGTTTTGAATTTTCTTGGTAGTTGTGAAATTGGGGGTTGATAGGGGGAATTTTTTGGGAGGGAAAAAGGGGTTTTTAAAAAGGAGGGGGGTTTAAATTCAAAAAACCCCTTTTCGTGGGTTTTTTGGGGTATTTTTGGGTTTTCCAGTGGGTGGGGGTTTTTTGGGGGGTTTTTTTTGTTGGTAATTGTGGGGGGGAGGTTTGGGGGGTTTTGTTTTTGGTTTGTGGTTGGTGTTTGGGTTTTGGGGGTTGGGTGTCTTGGGTTTTGGGGGGGTTTTCCGGTTTGTTGGGTTGGTTTGTTTTTGGGGCCGCGTGGGCGGTGGGGGGTGGGTTGGCGTTTGTGGGGGTTTTAATTTTTTGTTTTTTGGTTTTGTTTTTTTTTTGATTTTGTTTAAAAAGGTGGGGAAATCCCGTTTGGGGGTTTAAGGGGGTTTTTTGTTTTTGGGGGGGGTTTTAAAAAATGGGGTTTTATTTTTTGTTTCCCTTTTTGGTTTTTTGTCTTTGTTGTTTTTTTATTGTTTTGGGTGTTTTTTTTTTTTGGGGGGTTGGGGGTGGTTTAAAAAGGGGTCCGGGGGGGTTTTGTTTGGGTGGGGGGGTTTTATTTTAAAAAAAGTTTTTTTTGTGTTTTTGGCGTTTAAAAAAAAATTTTTTTGTTTTTTTTTGTTTGATTTGGTTTTTTTTGGGTTGCTTTGGTTTTTTTTGTTTTTGTTTTTTTTTTGGGTTTTTTTTTTTTTTGGCTTGTTTTTTGGGGTTTTGTGTTTGGCCCTTTTTGGGGGTTTAAAGTTGGGGTTTGGTTGTTTTGTTTTTGGGGAAAAAAAAAAAGGGGGGAAGGGGGTTGTTTTGGGAAGTTTTTTGGGTAAATAAAAAATTTAAAAAAAATTAATTTTTAGATTTTTAAAATTTTTTTAAATTTTAAAAATTATTTTTTAAATTAAAATTTTTTAAAAAAAAATTTTATTTTTTAAATTTTTAAAATAATAAAATTTAGATAAATTTTTTTTTTTAAAAAATTTTAAAAAATTTTTTTAATTAAAAATTTATTGTTAAAAATCTTTATTTTTTAAAATTTTAAAATATTAACTAATTAAAAATTTTTTTATCTTAAAAAAAAATAAAAAAAATTTAATTTTTAAATTAAATTTTTTTTTTTTAAAAATTTTAAGAAATTTATTATTCATTTTCAATAAATTTTTAAAAAAATTTTAAATTTCAAAAAAAAATATTTTTTTTAATTTTTTTTAAAAAAATTTTAAAAAATTTTTTTAATTTTTTATTTTAAAAATAAAAATTTTAATTTTTTTTTAAAAAATTTTTTTCTAATTTTTTTATTAAAATTAATTTTATTTTTAAAAAAAAATTTTAAAAATTTTAAACATTTACTAATATTGAAATATTATAGCCACAAAAATAATATAATCGGAGAGAAGAAAAGCAAATAGAATAATTCGTATACTTTTTAAATGTATAGATAACAATTCTAAATTACAAAATTGATTTACGTTTACTATTCAAAATCTACTTTACAGAAAATTGTACTGAAATAATGAGCCATTAAACAATTCAATATAAGTAGACAAACAAAAACCAGTAAAAAAGGAACAACTAATCGTTTGAAAATGAACTAATATTATAATAATTAACTTTCGGAAATAAATTTTATTTATATCTAATTTGGTTAATATGTAGCCTTTTATCCTTGAATATTTATCAACTCTGATCTGTTTATGGATTTATTTTTAGTATATAACAGTGGTATTTCATTACGAAACTTTTCAATTTAAATTAGACCAAATTAGTAACTAGTGGTTATGCCATATAAATATCCTACAGCAGTTTTCTATTATATCTGTATTAATATTATAATATGAATGATTGAACCATGGACAGGACCATAAATTACAAATTAATATAATATTGGGCATCTGTGGCATGACTTTTCTTGGTCTATGTACTGTACGTCTATATAAAGTATACTTTACACTATGTACTGTATATTATATGCCTATGTAAGCACACTGTGGTCTATATATTACGAGTAAACATTTTTTGTATCTAAGTCTGAATTGTCAAATCAAATACCACATCATCAAAATAAAAACAAAGCTGGTTCTTCAACGAAATTTTGAAAAATTTAAAAACTGCATTGCTGATTACTAAGGAAATCGAGTAGTAACTAAAATAAATACGACATTTTATTACAATTTTCTTAAAAATTTTTGTTAAAATTCAAATTATTGGAGGGATTGATATTTTTAAAAAATATGGGAAATCACCATCCTAAAAAATCAATTAATTAGCTAGCAATCCCTGAGAATCCCCAAAATAACTAGTAAAAAGGGTAAAGTGCAGGCGTGGGGGTAGGGGGGACCAAATCAATGAACGTCATAAATAAGGCCGCTGGCCCAGTTCCCGCGATCCCGGGAAATTCTCCCGCGCTGCATCGACGCACTCTTCCGACGCCATGTGACGTCACGTTTCCTAACCCATATTTGTAATACCCACTAAAAAATACTTATTGCAAATATTTTTAGGCCATCATTAGGTTTTTCCATTCAGCTTGTATTGTAATTATTATTTTTGGCATACTCAATTACTGAAAGAATTTTTAGGATAACGTAGTTTTAAAGGTGGCTCGATGTCTTGTTTGAAATAAATTAAAAAAGCATATACAGTCTGTTTAAGTAGTTTATTTAAACATATTTGTTCCGCTCTGCATGCATACTTTATTTCTGTAGCTTAGCTTTTAGGTGTAAGTTTACATATATGTAAATAAATAAATTTAACATAACTATGGATGATTTGGATTAATTGAATATAGGATATAAATGATTTTAAACTATTTTTATAGCCATATTTTGATATTAAATTAAAATATATAACGTGTTCAATCAATTTTAAGTTTAATTTCTATATCTGGTAATCGAATAACATCGTGGTCGATTATATCTGGTCGAATAATATCGTGGTCGATTATATCTGGTCGAATAATATCGTGGTCGATTATATCTGGTCGAATAATATCGCGGTCGATTATATCTGGTCGAATAATATCGTGGTCGATTATATCTGGTCAAATAATATCGTGGTCGATTATATCTGGTCAAATAATATCGTGGTCGATTATATCTGGTCAAATAATATCGTGGTCGATTATATCTGGTCAAATAATATCGTGGTCGATTATATCTGGTCGAATAATATCGTGGTCGATTATATCTGGTCAAATAATATCGTGGTCGATTATATCTGATCGAATAATATCGTGGTCGATTATACCGTCGAATAATAATGGTCGATTATATCTGGTCAAATAATCGTGGTCGATTATATCTGGTCGAATAATATCGGGGTCAAATTTTTTTTTAAAATATCGTGGTCGATTTTTTATATATCTGCCCGGGAAATAATATGGGGTTGATTATATCTGGTCGAAATAATATGTGGTCATTTATCTGGTCGAATAATATCGTGGGGAAACGGAATTAAATATCTGGTGAAAGGCAAAAAATTCTGGTGATTATATCTGGCGAGGATAAATTAAACCTATAAACCTTAGTAAACAATTAGTGAAGTAAAATTATAATAATTAAAAAAGGGTCCCCACTGTTAAAAAGATGACGTGAATATCTCTCAAATATGGCAAATCAAACCCAAAAATATCTGTATGGGATCCGGAAGAAACAACATGGACTTAATTCCCTGGGATTCACAGAAGTTCCAGCATTATTGGCTGGAATATAATATACAAAGAAACAAATGATAAGTCTAGGAAAAACTGGCAAACAAGATAATCACAAGATATCGCATGAAAACCCTAAAAATAATAGCAACAGAACCATTATTAATAGACATATTGAAAATAAAGAACATCAAGTAAATATAGTAAAAGAGTTCAAGTATTTGGGAGAAATAATTCAGCACGATTTGGAAAGAAAAAAAGAACATGGGAGAAAAGACGAAAAACTAGAACACATACGACAAAAATGTAAACCAGAAGTAACATATTATAGAGAAACATTGTTTAAGCTCCAACAGAAAAACCACATAGATAAAATACAAAAGAATAGAGAGGAAAATTCTTAGAATAGGCATAAAGAAGAAACATATATCACATCCATTCATTCTATAAAAAAATATTCAACAAAATTAACACCAGTTAACCATTGGAAAAAGGTCACACATGGGCCACTGGGCCTGTGCGCGTAATTAATCCTTCTACTATACAAAATACTTATATAATACTGAGTAACAATATATTAATACATTTTATATATATAAATGAATAATCACTTTGCTCTTATTAATAAAAATATATAGCATATAGAGTGGGGAAATTACAGAAATGTGTTTGAAATAAATCGAAGTGTACACTTAAAAGAAAGGGTTTTCAGAAAAATTAAATAGTTGAGTTATCAATCTTTAAGAAAAGCATGAACATTATTAATAAAATAGTAGAAATAGTATTTAAAATAGTAGAAATATTTTTTATATATTTTATGATACATCTGTAATATTTAACAGCTGATCTATTCAGCATTGTTTTATTTTATCTTGTTTTGATGTATACATTTTGTATTGTAAATAAAGTAAGTTAGTTTAATGCTTGTGAATTTAATTTATATAATAATTGGCGACGAGGACAATTGTTTTTTTCTTCAATTAATTTTTTCGCTGGTTACATTTACTAGTTCAATTAACTAACTATGGCATCCTTACAAGGAAATGAAACACTAAGTGAGCTCAAGAAACCAAGGGCTGTTGTAAAGGATCAGTTGACCAAAGCTGAGAGATTGCTGGAAGGTTTGTCTTGTGCTTCAGAAAATATTGTCAGGACAAGACTTAATGTGTTGAATACTTATTGGGAACGCTTTGAACTTGTTGAGCACAACATTGAAATGAAAACAGAAGAAGAAATGATTGACAATGAAATTACATACAGGACTGACATGGAGGATGCCTATTTCAAATTAGTGGATTCATTACAACTTCGATAGACTGAACTGGAACTAATCAATGAAGCACAAGAAAACTACAACATATCAGACCACGTATCAGCGAAACTCAGAACTTGCGACCACTTACTTCTACGATTTCATTCACTATTTTCAAGATGATGACATTCAAGAACTTTACATGACGCCTGGACGTTTTCCTTCACTTACACGGCCAGGAAATGAACCACAAAGATAAAGTATACACTTTCCTTCATGCCTTATATCCTAGCTGATATCAGAAGGTTTATGATTTATGCTCCCCAGATACGCCTCTAGAAAGGTCATATCCTGAATTAGTGGGAATGATAACATATTAGTTGATCCACAGCCAAGTATTTGGGCTTTACAACATAAATTTATGTCAAGGATACAGGAACCTAATGAAACCGTTAAGATTTACTCTGTTGAGTTTTGCAGAAACTTACCTCTGACTGTAATTTTAACTGTGAATCCTGTCGTAAATCGATTTTAACACACGTAAACGGTTCATAAGAGGTTTAGTTAATACACATATCAGAGCCAAGCTGCTTCAGGACAAAACGCTTACATATTACCCAAATGTTGTCAAAGAAGCCAGTTATGGAAATAACAAACAGCGAAAGGAAGCAGTCTTGATGAATTACTAGAAAAATTCAAGGACGTGTTTGAACCTATCGGCAAAATACCTGATCAACTTGGACACTTACAACTCATTGATGGGGCTCGTCCAGTGTTTATGAAGCCTAGACCTGTGCCGTATGCCTTGAAACTAAAAGTCGAGCAAGAACTTGAACGTTTAGAGGAAGCATGAATGATTTCAAAGACTCAGAAATCCGATTGGGGAACACCTATGTGCCGAGTACAAAGTAACGGTAAATAAGCAGATTCAAGATGCACACCACCCTAATCCCAAAATTGAAGACATACTTGCCAACATGAATGGAGCAAAACTATTTTGTACATTGGATTTAAGAGAAGCCTACCTTCATTTGGAAATGGACAGTGACAGTGCGGACATTCAAACATTAAGTATAAAGGTCAGTACCGAGTACACAGGTTAATGTTTGGCCTTAAGGTTGCTCCTGGAATTTGGCGAAGACTATAGACAAAACATTGGCAGGCCTGTAAGGAATACAATGCTTCTTTGATGACATTGTAATACAAGGCCAATCAGAGAAAGAATTACTTTGGCGTTTGGAAAGTACCATTTCTAATGCAGATCAGGCAAGCTCCTAATTCGACTGGAAACTGTTCGTATTTCCTTATGTTTAACAGGAATATTCGGACTTAAGCCTGGTGACCATGTGCAAGCTATGAATTTTTCGGGCAAAGAAAAGTGGACGTTTGGTACAGTGGAATCTAAAGACGGCAACCTTCATTACTACGTCAGAATGGATGATGGTCAAACTTGGAGACGGCACGTTGACCAGATGCTGCGCACGAAACTTTAAGGAGGGGACAACTGATACATCTGTCATATTTAACAGCTGATATATTCAGCATTGTTTTATTTTATCTTGTTTTGATGTTTACATTATGTATTGTAAATGAAGTAAGTTAGTTTAATGCTTGTGAATTTAATGTATATAATATTTTAGTTAGCTGATTCTGTAAAAAATATAGAGATCTGATTCAACTTTTCCGTTCTCGTATATCTATCTGTTCATACAACTACCAGGTACACAGTGTTAGTATTCCTCTGAATGGTTAGAATTGTTTCTAAATTTAAATTATTTAGATTTTTATATTATAAATAGCTAATATAGCACTTGTCCATAGGCATTTCAGTAAGATCATATTTTTAGTTAAGTTAAGAAACATGACAACGAAGAAGGATGCAGACAACTATTCAAAAATAGTGTTAAAAAAAGATTGAACAACAGACTACACGAGGAAAAATAATATCACATTTTGGGCACATTTTAAGGATGCCAGAATATATAATAACAAAAAGATAAGGATAAGAATGTTTAGTAAAAAAGTAACCGCTAACTGGATAAAAGAAATAAAGTAGGATATAGAAGAACCATGACATAACAAAATACGATCTTATCTATAACAGAGAAAACAAGAATCCTAAAAGAAAAACACACAAATTGGACAAAAACACGACAATATGTCAACATGTATTTAGCTGTATCCGGATCAAACAAGAATGGAAAAACATCAAATGATGAAGAAATATTGGATACAAATAAAGGAGAAGCATAAAAATTGTACAATTAATTATGACCGTAAAATGTTAAAAAGTATAATAATAATATCATTCCTATAATGCACCTAACCAAACTTAAAATGACAGTTTACATTTTTTCACCGGTTTAAATGAGTTGTATATAAGAAGTGAACTCACGTAATTTCAATTCCCATTAACAGTGCTCAGCTCATGAAGCCTCACCATTTTAGAAAAAAATGTTTAACCAGATCGAGGAATACTATCACTGAGGTACCTGGAAGTTGTATAACACATAAGCAATGTCGGAAAAGTTCAGTAATATCTCTATATTATTTTACCAACCGAAATGTTTTTTTGAATATAAAAAAAATGTCTGTTATTTTTCAGTGATAAATATATTTTGACTGAATTATTTGTTAATTTATTTTATTATTATTATTTTTGGTCACTAACCACATTACTGGAAACAGTGGTTAGTACTATTCACCTAAGTTCTGTGTTCATTTAATTGTCAAGCTGATGTGAATAAAGATCATTATTCATTATTCATAATAGTTTATTATTAATAACATACATTTAACTCTTCGTCTATTTGATAGTTGTACTGGCAAAAATTAAACAAGAACTGCTTTCTATTCCAAATATAAAAAAAACTAAAAATGGTTATTAAAACTAGTTTTTGTATCGTTTAAAATCAATTTAAAAGAGTTTAACTGTTTAAAGGAATACAAAAAAAATTTTATATTGAATACAAAAACCTAATTTGTTAAATAAATATATTAAACCCTGTTCTATAATGGTGAATTGTCATCAAAATTGTTTTATGTTATCAAAATTTGTAAAACTAATTATTTTCATTTTTATTCATAAAACTGTATTTGATTTGACTATATGATACACGTAAATAAGTAGATATCTTTAATATCGGACTAGTTTTAATTTTACAAGCCAACTCGTTTGGTAGTGATCAAATTATTTTAAAATGTGACAATTTGTTTATTTACGAGTATATAAACAATTAAGGTGTGTTTACATTATATACGATATTATTTTTATATTTGTTCTTATTGTCAACAATATTATTGCAAATTAAAAAAATAGTTGTAAACAGATTACAGTATTTTAAAAACAGACTACCAATATTTTATAAATAAATACACTATAGCGTAGAAATATATAGTTTTATTTATTTACAAATTCTGCATGAAATTTCGGTTCTTCTTTATTTATTTTTTCTGTTGTTATTTGTGTAAAATTTCAAAATTGCGTATTTTTTGATAATGAATTCATAATTATGTGTTTATTAAATAATTATTTTTTCAAACCTAAAATTCAAATATACGTTTAAAAATTGTGTAACCATTTTATGTGTTGTAGTCTTTAAAAAAAAACAAAAAACAACAACAAAAACTTGACGGGTTGTAAATTTCTTTGAAATGGAACTAAGGGAGCCGTCTTGAGTTGACAAGAAGATAGTTCTAATCTGGCCGACTCCACTAGACATGTTGAGTTCTTACTACAACTGCCCTAGTTGAACAAGTCTGTCTATCTGTCTGCTCCCAACCACTTAGCATGGGTCGCTCCAACTTCCCCCCAACAAGGGCTGGCTATCTTTGACAAGTTAACGTCGTACTTTTTGCCTCAGTGCTGCACGTGGTGCCTAGCCAACCCTATGTCCTTCTGACCTAGTTGAAGGATCTATCTAAGTCAAACGACTGAGATCACTCTTCATAATTTAGTTTTCGTTCTGAAATTGGAAACGTCTTTTTGTAATAAATATTTTACTTCGACGAACAAAGAAGCTAAAGTTCCGCGTAAAACTATAGTCTACTGAATGCTACATTTTTATCTTCAAACTCAATTCAATTCACGTAAATAACATTTTTTAATTAAAGTTTAAATTATTCTAATGAGGAAAAAACCAATCGTTTTTCAAAAGTCTTCATTATAACTTGTTTTGAAATTAACCAAAATGTTTAACAAGATGCATTTTAAAAAATATATTTAAATTTGCTACATCGTTAATTCTTTTATTTGTGATGTATTGGAAACCCTATCTTATTTTTTGTCTCACCCTACAAGTTTATTGATATCATCTAATCTTCTGAGTAAACCTGTTTTGTAAACAATGATGAACTGACAATACAAGGATATTGAACTTTTCTGTACAACACAAAGTGGAAAAAATATGGAAACTTTCACAACAACGTTATTTTTTCCATGAATAATTTGATATTTTTTCAATAATTTAGTCGCATACAGTTTAATTTTTTATCAGAATAATCTATTTGTAACCGTTAAATAGTGGAGAAATAATATTGTTAAAATTAGTTTCTTTGAAATTCAAATGATCGCTACTCTGGAAAGGGTAAACCTTTCGAAGTCCGGTTTGTGACAATTTATTTCTCTTGAATAGGCCTTTTATTTGGTACTAAACTCAACCTAGGCTTACATTGAAAATCTTCGTACAACTTGTCGCGGGCCATCCTTCTGAAAAAATGAAATTTCGCTAATGGCGTCAAAAAGTACGTTCATTATATATGGTATCTTGTATATACCATTAGCATATACAAGATTTCACTTGTACAAGTAGTGAAGTCAAACAAAAGTTGTGAAAGCGTTTCCATATTTTTTTCCCGCCCTATATCATTACACAGGCAGTCACATTACAAAACATCAAAAAACATTTTTCATCACAAAATTGGGCTTTTCTATATTTTTTATTAATTTTCAAGAAATTACTTAAGTTGATTAAATATTTAAGTTTTTGTTTTGCTTAATAATAACATTATTTTTTTAATTATTTGTCGATGATTGTGTTATACGCCAAAGAACGAATAGTTATACATGTAAGACATTTACTAGTGTTGTATTCTATGTTTCTGAGTGTGTTCGTATTCCATGAAGGTAAGATGACGATTTGGAAATATTGTTATTACTTAAATATTATACTTGTTATTACTTAAATATTATACTTGTTATTACTTAAATATTATAATTGTTATTACTTAATTTTTATTTTGACTCTAAATCATTTCATGAAAATGTTCTGTAAAGATAATTCAATATAATGACAACACAAATATGTGTTTATTATCAAGGCGTATTTTTAAGGAATCCGAATTAAACAATTTTATTTTAATTTTGTCAACATTGAAACCATTTTTAAAAGGCAACTGCTCCCCAATGGAAAGAGTTAAAAGACATCAAACGTCAAACAATTCTATTTTATTTGTTAATTATTGATTGGGGGTGTTTTCACTTTGTTAACTGTGATGTAAAGTTTTATTTTTCTTTATAGTTTAAACATTATCTGTACCAAGGCTCCGTAGTCCAGTTAAAAATTAACAGATGATATTCCAGGTTGTGTTAGAGAGGGCTATAATAAAATTGTTCTATCTTCACTGGATTAATTTTTATTTCAAAACGGAGGTTACTTTCTGGATTACGCTCGTAGTATTGCCTCATACAGTGAGATGAGTGCAGATCATTCGTTGTGCCTTGTCTCCTTATTCACGACTTAGTAGATGGTGAATGCCTACATTGCATTACTTTTAAATATAGGTCTAAATTTAAAAAAATAACTATAAAAAGCCCTACCTTCGCCTGGTTAAATAAGACGATCTTTAACTTGTTTTGTCCATAGTCTACTCAAAACTAGGCAAAAATATTTATTACGAAAAATAAAATAAAACAGCATTAAATTAACGTTGGAATTATTTAAATTTTCAGATTGGTCCCAACAGTTCGTGTAAAATATCTTTATATTAACGTATATTGATTTAAAAAAATATGTTAATATCTACTGTACATTTGGCTATCTGACATTGTGGATTTTTAAAAGGCATTGTTGATGTACTTATCACATGTCTCACTCTTTCAGGCTATCAAACAAGTATCCAAATCAAATTATCTTCGCGACAGAAAATTACTAATGAAAACAAACAAATTTGCTGAAAAAAATTTGCCCACCCCGCCCACCCATACACGTACAGTGGTCTTGACCCACCCCACCCACCCATATTCGTACAGTGGTACTGAACTATCCACCCAACCATATGCGTACTATGGTATTGACCCACCCTCCCACCCTTACACGTACAATAGTAAAGACCCCCCACCCACCTCTATACGTACAGTGGTAATGACCCACCCACCCTTACTTGTACAATGGTAATAACCCACCCACCCACCTTTACACGTACATTGGTAATGACCCACCCACCCACCTTTACACGTACAGTGGTAATGAAAAATCTCCATTAGAAATCACAATTGACCCCACGCCAACAATTAATTATGATTACAGAAAAAGAATATATTATAATAAATTCTCATGTATCAACATTTTTGTACAAAAATATTTCTCATGATTTGTATTATTTTATTGATTTATTAATTAGTCAATTTAAGGGCATTAGGCCTCATATTTCAGTATAAGACGAAAGAAAAGCTGCATACCTGTTAAACTGGTAAACTGTAGATAAAAATATACACAAAAAACGACTGGTCTATAGTTAGTGTTTTTTTTTTTGTGGCCACTTGCTCCTTCTTCAGTTCCTTTTTAGTTTTTCAGTAACTGAAGAAGTGGCAAGTGGTCCCGACGTATTTCACTACTTACATTTGTTTTTCTATTATGTGTGTGAGTTTTATTTTTTCCATCACAGTTTACGAGAGATGCTGGTTGAAAGGAGGGGAGATGCTTACAGCATTAAAAAAATTACCATTATTTGTTACCTGTATTTATTAGCGTTATATATTTACTCCAAATTAGATATTTTGTTTATTACTGACCCACAAAAATGTCATATATATTCACGCATTAATTGTCAACAATGTGCTAACATTTATTTTATAGTTGTGCAGTGATAACAGTACATTAAAATTATCGTTTACCCTACATATGTTTCTTCCTTTGCTATATTTATAATTATTCCATTTAATTCTTATTGCCTTCTCTTGTATTTTTCAAATAAAATAAAATACGTATAACTAGATTGTCCTTGTGAAAGCACTCCAGGAACTGTGGAAGTTCCAAATCCAATGGTGGTTCCTAAGACAAAGCCAGTGAACAAAGAAGAGCGACGTAGATTCGCGAACCCTAGACTACAGTCGATATCAGAGTACGTGCCCCTTCTGCGGCAAAGAGCTCATCGAATCTGTATGCTCGCTGAGTTGGAAGTGTCGGGCTCAAAGGGACTTTGAAATGCCAGCGCATTAGACGAGCGATCAGACAGAGTGTGTCAGCAATGGGGGTGGTGGGTGGACTAGGTCAGACTGTCTGGCCCGATTGCGGTAGTGCGCGCGCACCACCCTCCCAGCCGCCCCGCCCCGCCCTCTGCCATATAGTGGGACCCCGCAACATCCTGCACCTACCTGCATCATTTCACACCCCGATGCCTCTCACATGTCCTTTACAACTATACTGTTCATTATACAACGCAGCCCTTCCCCCTTCATAATAATTACTATAACGTTTCATCTTCAGTCTCTTCATCCCTTATTCAGATTCTCATCGTCGGCGCAAGTGGCGCATAGAACTCTCTCTACAGTATAATATTTTTGGACCTTTGCTGCTCAGTATATTCTTATAACAATGCTGTCACATGGTTTTTAAAATAGTTACTTTTACTCCCTAACTAAGAAATGATGCAGTTTAGACTAAGAGAACAATTCTGTTCTGATGTTAGTAATGAGCGTACAAAGGAGCTCAATGATTCTCTCATTACATATCGAAATGTTGTGTTGTTATTGATAAAACCATTTTCATGGTTCCGTGTTATGTTAGTTGTTTAAGTCATATCCGTATGTGGCGTGGTTGGATTGGCTGTTACACTCCTCTCCAGCGTGGTTGAATTGGCTGTTACACTCCTCTCCAGTGTGGTTGGATTGACTGTTAAACTCCTCTCCAGTGTGGTTGGATTGGTTGTTTATAAGTCATATTCGTATATAATTTAATATAATTAGTGGTTTAAGTCCTATCCATCTATGATATGGGTTGATTAGCTGACTAATACATACAGTACAGTAAGTAGTTTTGTTCATGAGAATGGCTAATAGTGATATATAGCCCTACGTATTGGTACAAATAGATATGTGAGTGTGTGAGCGCGCGCGCGCGTGTGTGTGTGTGTGTGTGTTTATTTACATATGTAGTACCTACCCACCCGTACACATACAGTGGTAATGGCCCTCCCACCCACTCATCATGTCCAGTGGTATTGGCCCTACCACCCACCCTTACATGTACAGTAAGTAGTATTGGCCCTCCCACCCATCCATACATATACGGTAGTATTGGTCCTCCCACCCTCTTATTATATGTACTGTGGTATTGGCCCTTCTACCCACATACACATGTACAGTCGAATGCTCCCTACCACCCACTCATAAGTTACTTGTACAATAGTATTGTCCCTTATAACCATATGTAAAGGGTGTTCAGTAAAACTGTTTTAATAATTTAGTACGTTATTTTACATATAAAATTGAGCAAAAAACTTTATATGAATGTATGCTCTAAAAGCTTTAGTTTTCCGTATATCTCTCTTTGTGTATTTTTTTACATAAAAATTCATAACTTTGGATCCACTAAAGGTACAATTGTGAACCTTCATGATTGTACTACCCCATAGTAGTCATATTGTTTAAAATATATAAAAAATAAATCTTCACTCGTTTAAAATGGCAGACGATTAATTTTTTCTGACCGAAGTATCTAAACAATTACGAATATCACAAACAAAATGCAAGAATAATGTTTTTATATTATAATATTCACAGTCTTTGTTCCAACAAAAACGGAAAAACAGCGTAGTTACGCTGCAAAACGTAAAACAATGTTTTACAGCATTAATCAAAGGCTAGTGTGGTTTTAAATATGTTTGTACTTTGAAAAGCTGATTTTATGTCAATCTGCTACTTCATATGAACAGTTGTTTATTTATGTTATTATTAATATTAAACAGGTTTGGTTTCCAATGTACAGTGGTAGACCTATTCTCCCTACCACCATCCATACATGTACAGTAGTATTAGCCTACCCACCCACTATCCATACAAGTACAATAGTATTGGCCCTGCCATCCACCTATACACGTATCGTGGTATTGGTTGTCTTTCGGGTCAGGGTCAAACATTGTTCTGAGACACACATGGGTTAAAGACACCCATGCTTTTTCTTAGCAACTGGTTATTACTTACCTTTACACTGAGGGAGATTATTTTTAAAAGTTTTGTATAAGAGTAAGGCTAAAAGTGTTGCATAGAAATGTACCCTTATGAGGGATAGTTCGGGGACCGTAAATGATGTTCTCAATAAATAAAGCATTTTGGTGACCGCCAATATTTGCGACATGGAAATTATCTTTCTTACAGTATTTTTGCGGTTCGAACGTTAAAAGATCTTCTGTAAATCAATGACAAATCGCTTATTGAATCCATAACTTTTAAAAAATATACACACCATAAAGAACTGGTCGTGTGTTTTTACTATAGGCGTTTTGCTACTTATAGAATCAAATATCGAATGTCTTGAAGCTTTTAACACTGAGTGTATTGGGATTGTTATATTTCCTTCTTTTTGTATATTTTGAAACTAAATTTCAATTTAACTTTTGTATTCTGAAATTTGGTATGTTAGTAATTAGTTATTCAATTGTTTATGACGGAGTAGATATAATTTCTATACTTATCGTTTATTTTAAAAGAATGTATGTTTGTACTTGACGAAGTGGTTAAGCGAGAGTTTCGTACTGATGAGTGCATTGTTTAAGGTTCGAATGAGTACAGCACTCATTGAATAGTAATCAGGCCTGTAGGGCCATCTGAATATGTGAATGAAGTTAAAAAAACAAATAATAAAAATGAAGCAGATGTTGTGTTGTTGAAAGGAAGGGAGGAAATTAAAATTTAATATCACCTTTATTATAATGGCGTTTTTTTGTGTCATTTCACTAAATATACAATAAATAATATAACATTATTTCATAGAATTGGTTTTTGTTTTTATAAGCTATGTATGTTGTTAGTTTGTCCACCAGCCCTAAGTAAAGGTATTCGATGCACGTTGTCGTGTACTGTTGTAATCACAACAATGGGGTTTCGATTGTTGCCACTCTATTGTAATTGGGAAACCTGTTGCTGTGTTAGTATCCAATTATACCTGTTGTTGCAGATACGAAGTGTAAAACTGTTTATCTGGGTACACGTGGCGCATAGATCAAACAGAATACCAAGTAAACTCCAATAATGGTAAAATCATACGAGGAATATTATAACCAACCTTGTATTGTAGTTAAGATCTCAGTTTATACAACTATTGACACTGTTGTAGTCAGTAGCGAATATCTTCAACGTGTTAGATCTCCTGTGTTAGACTTGTTAAACAGGATTTCGTTTATGTTCCTGGAATCACAGTCTTTTGATACAGTTTTTGAGTGGTCACGAGGGGTTCCATAAATAATAAATAGATCAATATGTAAGTATTAAACTAGGACTTTTAGAGTAAATAATAAAACAATTCATGTACGAATAATAAAAAATTATTGAAAAATAAAAATATATTATGTAAATTATATATAATATACTTAATAAAGTATACAATTTACTTAAAGTATTAGATTTACATACTATCCATGTTGTATATTTTTTATTATTATTAATTGTATGCCATATATTGTATATTTACTGATTTATAAGGTTGGTTCCAGACAAAATTATTGAAGGTTTTTCTGAAAATTAAAATTACATGCACAAGAATTGTATTTTTTCGTTATATTCATTTTCCATAATAATTAAAAATAAAATGTCACTATGATTTGATTATTGATGAGGTGGTTCTAATGATTTCTAAAGTTTACAACAAATAAATGGACTCGATTGGTACATTGTTGGAGATTTTTTAATGGATTGAAGGGATGGAAATCTCTAACAACTTTACCAATCATGAACAACCCAACACCAGAAAATAACTTTCAAACAACAGATGGATTCTGTTCAAGAAATTATTGTACAACCTGCTTTACTGTTACTTTTTTAGCGCACTATCTGGCAAAACAGAAAATAGACATATAACAATCTTGATATGTAGATAATATTTGGAGATTTCCAATGCTTCAAGTGTTTAGGAAACAAACAACGTTTTCACAGGTATAACAGACTCCACCGTCTTCAGGTGTACTTACTAACTTAGCCTACATCTAAAACTACTTCCCCCCTTAACTCATACTAAATCAGAAAAGACTTAATATTACATGCTAGATACTAAAGATTACTGTTGAAAGTCAACAGTTCTTAAAATACTATCACACATAACATAATTATACAAAATATGAAACACAATACGAAATACAAAAGAAATGCAAAATATGAAATCGTTCAACAAAACACAGAGCAAGTTATTAAATAGACCAAATACTCAATGACAATCAAAAATAAATGCAAAATATGAAGAAGAAAAAATCAACAGAGCATAGATCAGGTTATTAAACAGACAAAATATTCAATAAGACACTAAATAAATGCAAAATAACTAATAACTTACTATGTGTTTTGTTGAACTATTTCATATTTAGTATTTCACATTGTTTACTATAATTTGTATAATTATGTTATGTGTGATACTTTTTTAAGAACGTTTGACTTTCAACAGTAATCTTTAGTATCTAGCATGTAGTATTAAGTCTTTTCTGATTTAGTATGGGTTAAGGGGAGGGAAGTAGTTTTAGATGTAGGCTAAGTTAGTAAGTACACCTGAGGACGGCACCTGTCGAAACGTTGTGTTTGTTTCCTAAACACTCGTTTCATTGGAAATCTCCAAACATTATCTACATATCATGGACAATCCATAGCTAATAAATAATTTCAAACAACAGATAAAAATCTTGTTAAATATTCTCTTAAACAGCACATTTGAAGGTCAGACATCACACATGTGGTTTGTTATTCGCTAATAACTTCACACTCTTCTGAGAACTGGGGGGGGGGGGGTCCTTTTGGGGCACCCAGTATATATAGACATTTCATTGCATAAATCATCCAATTTAAATAATGTAACTTATTGACAACACTTTGCTTAAATAAATCAAATTGAAACACTAATTACTAGTTTTCTCAATTTCATTTCTCTATCTCGTTCATTCATGTTTTTCTTCGATTCACTTCATCAAGTCTTATTTAATTAAATACAAGAGATTTTTAAATGCTAACCATTTCCACTCGATTGACCCAGCAATCAACGTTCATTGCATTTCCTGCTAAATGAATATTTTCGCTTCATTTTTACTATTACTTTTTTTCAATTCCTATTACTTTATTTATTAGAATGTTAATTGAGCTTTATAGTACTGTATATAAATTTGTACTTTGTACGTCTTTCAAAACAATTACTCCACACTGAGTTAAAAGCACTTTTCGTGCTTTATTATTAACTATTAACTATATTGGAAACATTATTAACTAAACAATAATGTTTCCAATATATCGTTTACAAATTGATGAATTTAAAATAAACGTGACAATATTACATACAGGATGGCCAGCTGCAACTGTCCCGTATTTTTCGGAATTGTTTGTCAGGTCAAAACAAGCAAATAATGCGCATATGACATGTCTTAAAGAAATATCTCAATAACAGTTTAAGATACAATAATGAAATTCTGTATGAAAGTTTGTCTTAATGAGAAACATTTTACTTGTTTACTTGACTAAGTACTTACTTTTTTAAATGGTGGCTGTCTAACTATTTCATAAATAAGAAAAAACTAGAAATTTTAGAAAAAATCTAAAGGCTCACAGTTTGTGGTCCATTTTATTATGAATCCTAAGATATTCCATAAGATATCCTAAGATATTCCATTTTTAAATAAAAAGTGGTCATATTTAAAAAGTTCCGAACACATAAAACGAAAATATTGAAGCTCCTAACAACCTCCATACTCATTTCTGGATAACCGTATTTTCGGTTAAAAAATTTGAGTTTTCTTTGTTATTTATCATTTGCATTTAAAGCTGAAATGTCTTTGGATTTGTTAGTAAAATGGTCCCCAAACTATGTATGTACCTTTAGTTTTGTTGTAAAATGTATAGTTTTTATGTATTTAATTTACAAGTTTTTAGATAGCCTCCATTTTGAAACGTATGTACTTAGGTGTGTAAATGTTTTAAGTAAATATGCAATTTTAAAACAAAATTTCATACAGAATATAAGTATTATCTTAAACTCTTTTTGAGTCATTTACATTTTTGTAACAATTACACTTAAACATAAAACTTACAGTGTAAGAGACATGTTATATTGCACTGTTTACTTGTTTTGACCCGACAAACAAACCCGTAAAGTATGGGACAGTCGAAGCTGAACACTCTGAACAAAAAAATCAAATCAACGCTCAAGCGTTTGCCATACAAGAAGGAATTCGGTTCATTCCTTGTTGAGGACTTTTCTATAGCTTTCATTTCCCTGATTGGTCAATGAAGGCTAGAACTTTTCTTTTTCCATAAAATACTTTTAAAAAGTCAAGTTTCCATTTACCGTACCTGCTCTAACGACATTTGAAGTTTAGTAAGAGGAGGGTCGTAATATAACGCAACGCTCCAATCACGGCACGGAGAGAGACTTACATCTGTAATCTGGTCGTAGATTTATAGCCAATGGCCTAATTGGTTAATACACAGCTGGTCGTCATGGAGATTATAAACTGGCTCAAATCAATATGCCACCCCCTCCCCCCAGGATCCAGGACTAATCCAGGATATCCACGCCTAACGGCCCCGGGTACTACACTGAGCTAATTAACTTGTTTGTCGTCTAAAACCTAACAGATCCGGTTACAGACAATGCCAGCAATATAGAAAGGGCTGTTTCCAATCACTTATAAAACTTACCAATTTATTATCTGTAAAACTATATGAAAGTCTATGTGCTTCAATACATAGTTTAGGTTTTTCTTTTTCAATACATAGTTTAGGTAAACAAACGACCATCCAGTGTAAAATATTTTAAATACAAGCTCCAAGATAGTGTAAAAGATGTTTTGTTTTTATTTTTTATCAATAACGAACCTGTTTTTGCCAATTATTCAACATGTTTTGCCCTAACAAAACAAACTGTCGGCGCAGAAAATACAGTATGTGTACCCGAGTTTGAAGGCCGATTACTAAGAAACTAAAAAACCTGCGACAAGTCTAATATCACAAATGTTTTCCTTGTTTGGTTGTACGAAATAAAATATGCATTTTAAAATGTTATAGGGTTTAGTAATTTTTATCCTACTAGGAACAAAAAGTACCGGAATTTTAATTAGTTTTCCCTGTAGATCAACTTGACACCTTTATTACTAAAAAATACTCGTCAATTTATCGCATTTATGTTTTAATACGTGGTTGACAATAATGTTCTCTATTAGATTTATATATTTCAGAAGTTAAACTATTCAAGAAAAAATGTTAACAATATCCTGAAACAATATGTTCTTGACTTATAGAGATTGTAAAATTAATTACCTGATTACGTTATAGTTCTTATGACAAGTATAGTTACGACACATTACTTTTACAAGCTTAGGTAAATTTAGTGTTTTCATATTCATATAAATCAATTTATATTTGTAAATTTCTAGTGATTTTAAATTGATGGGTAGGCACGTGACAAAGCCTCTAGAAGCACGGCAATTTTACGACCTCTAGAAACCAAGAAAACTTTGTTTCACGAAATTGATAAGAAATTTGTTCTTTTTTTTTTTTTTTTTTTTTTTTTTATTGAGAAGAAATATTCTGAAATCTGTAAAACTCATAGAAAACATTCTCATCAACCACGCATTAAAATAAATAAGTGTCAATTTGAAGCACAGTAAAACCTAATTAAAATTCCAATATTTTTTTGTTTCAACCAGGATAAACATTATTAAAACTTATAGTAATATTTAAAAATACATAACCATATGTCATGACGTCAATTAAATGTGAAAAACAATGGTGTGATTGGATGTTTCTCAGACTTCTTAGTTTCTTAGTAAACAACCTTCAAACTCGGGTGCACATAATTTCTGCGCTGACAGTGGGCATAGGGATTTATTGTCTACGTTATTTGAGCTCTTTGAGGTAAAATATTTTAAAATCCTTTCTTATTTCTTTTATATTTATAAATGAAAAAAGAAATGGATGATGATAACCACAAGGGACTCAAAACAATGACATTATGGAACCGTGAGCTCTAGTGGCGTAGTGCTGTAATCCAGCTACTTAGGGACTATGTGTTCAGGTGATTGTAGGTGATATGCTCTATATACAGTCCCCTTAATACCGACATGGGGTCTGCTCAATGGTTGCTATAATACTACTAGAGAAGTCTGGGTGTTCACTTTGTATGGCATTGAAGGTTCAGATGTTGTGTAGGGAAGAGGACTGAGTGTCATCCTTATCAAATAGCTAAAAATCAGACCAATACTACGTGGTCCGCTTTCCACGTGATGATGTAGGTCTCTTAGTTGCCTATTGGGCTATTAATAAATAACTCTTTCTGAAGAACAGTCACCGTGGTTAGTAACAATGACTACACTCGTTCATCCATCATCAGTAAACTCATACGCCCCTCATATTCACCCATATCTCTACGATCGGTGTCTTATAAATGAATAATGAACAATTACTCTAGAATTAGTTTTTTATTTTATGTAACATATCTTTATAAAGTTGTCGAAAAAAATTTTAAACTTAAAAACAATGTTTTGTGGCTTTCACAACTTTGAAAATTTATTGATACTTTTCTTTAAGTGTTCAGTACCCTATATTAGTTTCCACGAAGAGTAATCTAATCGTTTCATAAAGTTTAGAATATGAATACAGCGCGTGTTGTAACTATAATACCGGTGAGTTGTAGGGAAGCTTTGTGAAACCCTTCAAGTAAGGCGTGTGTGTTGCATATTGAAACCAAATTCAACAACTAACTCTTGTTACTTTTGGTAATCTATGATTGTATTTGTCAATTCAGGACGAGTTTATCACAGTTTAAATATTTATAGGACGTATGTTTTCTACCATAAAATCTCCCAAACTAAAATCAACTACCCTTAAAGTTTAGAGGACTAAAGTGGTGGGTCATCGTGGGCATATTCTCCAAATGACCACTGTTAAACGGATGAACCAATTGTTCCCCTACATTTCCTATAAAATTATGTTTGGTTGCCTCTACATTTTGTGGGTATTGTAATGGAGAATGTTGACTGATTAGTGTATTTTTATTTTAATACACATAATTAAAATTGTTCTATCTATCAAAATTGTTAAAAATGAAACCACCAAAAAGCAGGAAAAAGCATTTTTTTTAAACTGGTAAAACACATAACTGACTGTACACAGGCTGCTCATAGTATAGGGGAAATTAACGTTATTTACTTGTCACAGAAACTCTAACTGCAGGTCCGTGCATGCGGTGTAGATATACTGTAATAACCGGAATGAGAGAGATAGAGCAGAGTTTATCTATCAGTAAGTGCCCAAAGCTCGGCCCGCTGCACAGCGGACAGTCCACAAACTACATACGTTAGAGTGGAACAACAATGCTTGGATACGTTATCTGTGCCAGTAGTTATTATAGTGATGAAGGCTCAACAGTACATAGTAAAGGTAGGAATAATAACAGTTTTTTTCTCGAATATTATACAGGGTGATTCAGAACTCTCTACCAATATTTTGAGGTATTGATTATAGGCTAAGAGCGAATCTAAATATCACATTTAAACCATTCGAAAGTCCTTAGTTACTCACAGAGCCACCATTTTGTTTTTTTCTAAAAAGATTTTTTTCCAAAAACCGTATAGTATACGCCTTAATAATAGTAAGGCCAACTCACGAAAGAAATTTCAAAATTTTCTAAATTATGAATTAAAAATGGCATCCAAAATCTTCAAATAAGAACAACTTTTAAAACAATAGTCTTATAACAATTTTACTTAAATAACCTTTTTTAGACAATTTAAAGATAAGTCTAACGATATCCTATTTATTTAGATCTAATAAAAAATAAACGAGGTATGACACTTCTTGTGGTACGCGGTAGATGGTGCAGGTCAATGTAAGCAGCCAATAAAACAATGTGACAATCACCTAACCCTTAATAATGATTTTTGTAATTTAATATACATATTTTTCTCATTAAAAATAAGAATATTATTTAAACCAACATTATTTGTTTTCCCTTAAACTCTTCTTATGTTTTCGTTACATTCAGCAATGAAAATACGAAAGGAATAGTTTAAAACCTGATTTGTATTAACAAAATAATAACAAACTCCTAACTATGTTAATAAATATTGAATAAATTGAAACTAATTTAACTAACTGATCAACTTATAAACACAATTTTAGGGTTTAGGTGATTGTCACATTGTTGTATCGGCTGCGTACATTAACCTGCACCATGTACCGCGCACCACAAGAAGTGTCATACCTCTTTTATTTTTTATTCCTTCTAAATAAATAGCACATCGTAAGATTAGTCTTACATTTTAAAAAAAAATCGTTATTTTAGTAAAAGTTTTATACGACTATTATTTTTAAAGTTGTTCTTATTTGAAGATTTTGCATGACCGCCATTTTTAATTCCTACTTTAGAAAATTTTGAAATTGTTTTCGTAAGTTGGCTTTACTGTTATTAAGGCATGTACCAAATTAAAAAATTTTAAGTTTTATGGATTTTGAGAACAAACATTTTAAAAAATGGCGGCTCGGTGAATAACTGAGGCCTTTCGGATGGTTTAAATGTGATATTTAGATTCACTCTTAGCCAAGAATCAATACATTAAAAGGTTGGCAGAGAGTTCTAAAACACCCTGTATATCAAAGCACTACTCAAAACCAGATTACACTACATTATTCTGAATTCGCAAACAATAATGCATTAGCTAATTTGAGGGAAATAAATCCAATTAATTAGAATCCATGCATAAGGGTCATTTTATATTAACGATGGTTTCATCTGATTCCAACTTAATTGAGTACAATACATTGTTTAATACACGTGTACATTGATTATAATAATAAATAATAATAATAACTGTTCAAAGAATTATCAATGATGTAAGCCCTACAAAAATTAAATAAACAAACACAAATCGTTTGGGAATTGTAATAAGGAGCCTAAGTCTCAATCCTGAGTTGTATTAAGCTGTTGGGTATTTTAATTAGTGTTTTCATTAGCTTTGTCCATAAAGTGACTTAATGAATTCACAACTAACTAGTGAATTTTCATTAGTTTGAAAATTCAACTTAATTTCAATCTGTGACAACTATCTGGATTTAAGTAGGTCTGTGTTATATTTGTTTGGTGATATATTTCGCATTTATTTTATAGCAATAGTTTTGTTTTTGTTGTTGTCACAATATTTCTATATATTGTGATATTTATTCATTTTTGTATTTTTATTTTTTATTGCTAAGTGCTAAATTGTTATTGATTAAGTTAATCTCTAACGTAGAATCTAAGAAGCATCTTCTTTCATTCCTTATTATATGTGAAGTTGTTTAGTTATGAACACATAACTAGTAAAGTAATTAGGCTACAGCTTTGCATTCAAGCAAAGCTTTGATTTTAAAAATGCATTTTGTTTTTTTCTTTTAAAATAATTCTACACTTTATTCTCTTTAACAAAATATATTCAGCACTATATATGAAAAAATTAATGTTTTCTCTATTTAAAAAACCAAAACATATAAAATGTTTATAGAAACTAGTTTATAGAAAATATTTTCCAGACCACTGCAAGCTATGCTGCAATCTTGGAATAGGCCTAATTCAATTCGTCTAGTGAACTATATGTTATGTTTTTGTTCAAAATATTTCGTCTGACTATTAAGTACCTAACTGACTCATATTCAATATTATGTCAGCTTACGGATGGTTGTTTTCTTTATGTTTAGAAAATATTTTGTCGTTGTTAAACTTTATATTGTATTTGGTTGTCTAATCAGTGCAATAGTGTTTCAACTTTTTAACATGGCAAAGATTGCCTAAAATTGCAGTAATAGGTATTGATGCCATCAAAATAGTTGTTTTAGACGCTGTAATATGTTTTTACAAAGGTTCTATAGGGAAATCAAAAGTCTTAAAGAAACTTTAAATAAATCCTGGAAAGTTAACAATTTTTTGCCTAATGTAATTTTTGTTTTACACAAGCTGAACTTACAGGAAGTAACTGAAAAAAGAAGAAAAGAGTACAGATAAGGAAGTTGAAGAGAAAACAAGAGTAGTAGATTGGTGGGGGTTCTGGGCTCACTTTCGGGTATCTTCGGGTCGATTTTCCAAGATGGCGACCACGTTCGGGTATCTTCGGGTCACGTGACCACCCCGAGCTCTGATTGGTCAATTTTTTATGACGTCATCCAGATGGCGGCGCCCATTTCCCACCAAATTTCCTAACCTAACTTTTCCTAACCTCAAATTCCCCGCCAAATTTCCTAACCTCAAATTTCCCTCAAATTCCCAAATTTCCCTCCAAATTCCCACATCATACTATATGAAATTCACTGTTAACCTTGTTATACTATATAAAATACAGTCTTAACCTAACTTTTTCCATGTTATACTATATAAAATTCACTGTTGACCTTGTTATACTATATAAAATACACTAAATTTTTCCATGTTATACTATATAAAATTTACTGTTAACCTTGTTATACTATATAAAATTCACTTTTTTGTCCAATATGGCATCTTTTTCCATGTTATACTATATAAAATGAACTATTTTTGTCCAATATGGCGTCTTTTTCCATGTTATACTATATAAAATTCACTTTTTTTGTCCAATATGGCATCTTTTTCCATGTTATACTATATAAAATACACTTTTTTTGTCCAATATGGCATCTTTTTCCTTGTTATACTATATAAAATTCACTGTTAACCTTGTTATACTATATAAAATACACTCTTAACCTAACTTTTTCCATGTTATACTATATAAAATGGACTTTTTTGTCCAATATGATGTCTTTTTACATGTTATACTATATAAAATGAACTTTTTTTGTCCAATATGGCGTCTTTCCCTCCTCAAAATTCCCTCCCAAAATTCCTCATCCAATATGGCGACCTTTCCCTTCGGGTACTTCCGGCGACCGTCGACTACCTTCGTACACGTCGTCTGCTGGTCGGGCGCGCATGCGCCCCTTGTTACTCTACTCTATGTGCTTGACCCGATCGTAGCGCACCTGGTGACAAAACTTAGCACATCCTTTCGGAAACATGGCGCCTTCGGAAGGGAAGTCCCAGGTGGGAAAATTCCCTCCCTCAAATTCCCTCGGTATACTATACAAAATGCACTCTTCCCATCTCATACTATATAAAATGCAAAAGATGGTGACCATTTACATATGTACTATATAAAATGCTTTCGTGTACTTCCGACGACTACCTTCGTACGCTCTTCACCCCTCGGCTACAGGTCTGGCGCGCATGCGCACCCATATGCTACGCTCTGATTGGATAGTCCCTTCTTCTCATTTTGAAAAACAGTACTACACAGGATGACGTAATCAGAGTTTCAAGTCTGGACAGACGCGTGACCCAAATACTACGTTCTGATTGGTTGCCCCCTCCCCTCCCCCCCTCGATCCCTATATAAACGACCAACACACTCAATCTGTCTCACTTCTGCTCTTGCGCTCGTACTGATCAGACGTGTCTTTACTTTGCTCCTACTCGTTATTAAACACTTTAACTTTATTCTATTTTGGACGCCGTTCTCTGTACGGTATTTCAAAAGTGATAATCAATATTTTAACCTTTGTTCTTTCGATTTAATTTTGTTTAAAAGATGGAATCCTACGCCATAAACCGCAACCTGGTCACCATTTCCCGTCGGTTTAGTACTTATGGTTCCGACCTTCTTACCGTTCTGACGGAACATAAAAACAAAATTATGTCTGAAATAAATAACCACCTAAACAGGCTCGGGGGAGTAAAATGGTATATTTCTGTTCAAATTAAATT
This sequence comes from Stictocephala bisonia, assembly GCA_035578905.1. NCBI lineage: Eukaryota > Metazoa > Arthropoda > Insecta > Hemiptera > Membracidae > Stictocephala > Stictocephala bisonia. The sequence goes on along the minus strand of JAQJVL010000387.1, from coordinate 842,696 downwards.
TTCCAAAATTGTTAATAACGAAGAAATTACCACCACTCCCTTCTTTCACGGTAAAACTCGACCTTTGCTACCTTCCGATTCTTTAGATGTACAATACTTTGAAGCTCTTGACAAAATTTTAGAAAGCGTGGGTAAGTGGGTTAGTCAAGGTAGTGGATGGGTAATAGAAAACGTTTTACACCTAGATCTGTTCATTGTTAAATATCAACCCTTGTACGCCTCTTCTTATATACCCACCCCGAAAAAAATTGCCAACCCCAAACAAGGAATTGTAAATTTTAAGAACGATGATCAAAAATGCTTCCTGTACTCTGTACTTGCCCATCTGTACCCGGACCAAAATAGACGAGTAAGCTACTTCAAAAAACTTGAAAACAAATTAAACATGTCTGGGATTAGCTATCCTGTCAAAATTACCGATTTAGATAAATTTGAAAAATTAAATCCTACTTTGTCAGTCAATGTATTCGGTTTTGAAAACGATGAAATTTACCCTTTACGTATAACAAAAGAAAAATTCAGACTTCACCACGTTAACTTGTTACTTTTGACTACTGACACTACCTCCCACTACTGCCTGATCACTAACATGTCCCGACTCTTATCTCACTTAACTAAACATCGTTCAGCTATGTTCTACTGTGACTACTGCCTACACAGATTTCGTACTAATGACTTACTCACTAACCACTTACCTTTGTGTTCACCACACGGTGCACAAAAGACCAGACTTCCTACTGATGACGAAAAATACATGTCTTTCAAAAATTACACACTAACTCACAAAGTCCCATTCACAATATACTGTGACTTTGAGTCCTTTGTCGTTCCAATCGACACAGCACTGAACGACCCTACTACTTCACACACTACCAACACTGCCCATCACGTCCCCTCTGGCTTTTGTTACGTAATCATTGACAGTAATGGCAAACCAGTAAAACAACCTAAAGTCTATAGCGGCCCCGACGTTGTAGATACTTTTCTAAATTGTTTGATTGATGAGTCTAATGAGCTCTTACCAATTATTAAAAAGAATATTCCTATCAATATGTCTCCACAAGACAAAATTATTTTCCAAAATGCTACCACCTGTCACCTTTGTCAAAAACCTTTACACGGAGACAAAGTGGCCAATCATAATCACCTAACGGGGCAGTTCTTGGGACCCGCCCACAATTCATGCAATCTAAATTATAAAGTTCCCGATCACATTCCAGTCTTTTTCCATAACCTCAGAGGTTATGACTGCCACCACTTGATCCAAGGGTTAGGTAAATTCAAAAAAGAAAAACTGTCATGTATCGCTACTACTAGCGAACGGTACATTTCAGTCACCCTTGAATCTTTACGATTTTTGGACTCACTACAATTCCTTAACGCTTCTTTGGACACACTCGTGTCCAACTTAATTTCTGACGGGGCATCAAAATTCAAAATTTTAGGGCAGTGTATGACCAACACAGACTTACTACTACGAAAAGGTGTCTTTCCCTACAATTACATGACAGACGAATCAAAATTTAACGATACTGAACTGCCTCCCAAGGAGGCGTTCTTCAATGACCTGACCAAAACACCTATCACTGACGAAGACTACACACACGCACAGACTGTGTGGTCAACCTTTGGTATGACCACTTTGAAACAATACCACGATCTATACTTACTCACAGACGTACTATTACTTGCCGACGTATTTGAAAATTTTAGGACGACCAGTATGACTTACTACGGGATTGACCCGTGTAACGTCTACTCTGCCCCCGGACTAGCATGGAATTCCATGCTGAAAATGACAGACGTAAAACTCGAACTACTTACAGACATTGACCAGCACCTCTTTGTCGAGTCTGGGATCCGGGGCGGTGTCTCCATGATACCCAAACGGTACGCCCAGGCCAACAACCCTTACTTACCCAACTTTGACAACACAAAACCAACTAATTACCTACTCTATCTTGACTGTAACAATTTGTACGGCACCAGCATGTCCGATAGACTCCCAGAGTCTGATTTCAAATGGATCGACCCACAGGACATTGACATTACAAAAGTACCCGACGACTCCGACACCGGTTACATTTTAGAAGTTGACCTACACTACCCTGACCATTTACACGACTTACATTCCGACTTTCCCCTGGCCCCAGAAAGAAAAATGGTAACATATGACATGCTATCGACATACTGTAAGGACCTACTTCATGAACTCGACTATAAACCTCCAAAGACTGAAAAATTACTAACCACACTGTGTGACAAAACCAAGTACGTTGTACACTACAAGACTCTAAAACTTTACTTACAACTTGGACTTGTACTGACCAAAATTCACAGAGCTCTAAGTTTTAAACAGTCTGCTTGGTTAGCCTCATTTATCAATTTTAATACAGAGAAAAGAAAAGAAGCCAAAAATAACTTTGAAAAAGATTTTTTTAAATTAATGAACAACGCTACGTACGGGAAATCATTGGAAAATGTTAGGTCGCGTATTGATTTTAAACTAGTAAATAACGAAAAACAATTGGTTAAATGGACAGCTAGTCCCAGACTTAAAACATTTTTCGCGTACAATAAAGATATCGCGGGATTGGCTTTAAAAAAACAAACAATTTTCCTAAACAGACCCATTTATGTTGGATTTACAGTATTGGAAATTTCAAAATCAATAATGTACAACTTTCACTACAACTGGGCAATTGCAAAGTATGGGAAAAACATAAAACTTTGTATGACTGACACAGACTCACTATTCTACAACGTATATACTCCCGACGTTTACACAGATATGAAAAACGAATTACACCTTTTTGACACGTCCGACTATCCACCTAGCCACCCATGCTACAGTGTAGAGAACAAAAAAGTGTTAGGAAAATTTAAAGATGAACTAAACTCAAATCCGGCTAGGGAAATAATTGGCTTGAGAGCGAAATGCTACTCCGTTCTAAATTCTAATCTAGAGGAAAAGAAGGTAGCCAAAGGTGTCCCCCGAGTCGCGATAAAAAAACAATTAAAACATGAAATGTACAAAGACTGTTTGCTAAATCATTCGTTAAAAACAACATCCACTCTAAACATCCGTAGTGAAAAACATAAAATTTACACACAAAACATTTCAAAATTATCACTTTCCCCTTTTGACGATAAAAGATACATCTTGGATAATGGAATTGATACACTAGCATACGGACACCATTTAATTAGTAAAAAACGAACTTTAGAACACGATCATGATTCCATTAATAAAAAACTAAAACTCACTGGAATGAGATTGTAACACATGGTTACTAACATGTCCGTAGAAACCCAATTTACGACATTGGATGGGCTCAACCCGACCGTAGTGCAATGTAAAAGCCTAATACTGGGCGGACCTTCTTCTTGATTACGGTAACTCCTACGCCAGGTAAGTAATGTTAAGTTAGTTTTAAGTAAACTCTTTTACCGTCAACCTTTAAAAAACAATCTGTAAAGTAAATTCTGTTATAATATGAACACTTTTGTGAGTTTACATAACTACAATTTATTAACGGATATCTCCAGCTCTGTGTGAATTTCTATAGAATACCGTACCATCGAGGTGAGGGCGGCCCAAATTTAATAAAAAATCGCCTGATTGTTCTCTAAGGCAGCTTTAAAACGTGTAAGACCTGAGGCGGTCCTGCAACTTGGGGCTGGGCTAATCCCCGTAAGACCTTGAGTCGCAGTCCGGGCCCTCGTAAGGTACATGTATGATTGAATGTTACACTCTATGGCTGGACAGTATCCGTAGGTCCCATGTGTGAGGGAGAGTAACCTACAAAAAAGAAAAAAACACAAAAACCTACTGTAAAAAACAGAATCAAAAAATAAAAACAAATTTATAAATAAAAACCCCTTTGTAAGTCTGTACGTCACATTGAAAGGCTTCTCTAAGTAAAGTGATGTCTTTACTTACAGAGGGACCCAAAAAAATACAAAAATTAAATAAAAAAATTATAAAAAAAACCATAACTAAATAATACTGAGAGGTAGCATTTTGTTGGTTGGCTACCACCGTAGTGAGCGAGGTTGGGGCTCATTACACTAAAATACCCGTGGGGGATACCAGTCCTCTATCGGGCGCGTCCCATGGGAATTGGGCAATGCCCTTCAGTTTTGCCTTCAGCTTACTTGAGGGTAGTGAGGAATTAAATACTCACCGTGAAAAAAAACTGGTTAAATCAAAAACATTAATAAAATCTGCGAGAAAGATCATGGTATAGTACAGAATCAGGAAGTGATCTTAGTAACATATGGTAAAACTTTCTATAAAAAGAGTAAATTCCATCCAAAAGTAAGAAAAAAATCAAAGATACATACAAATTTCAGAAAAAGAGTCATTTTACATAAAAAATGTGTTGAAAAATGTTTCAAATCAAGGAAGAACTACCAACATAGTACTCTCCAAACCCCTTAAAATTTAGTTAAAATGTCAATAAATAGGGTTATTTGTGTACAAAATATGTTATAATTCCCTAAAAGCATTAAAATTCAGTGTCATAACAATGATGTTTGTTCTAAACCTTTAAAATTATCTAATAGACTCTTTATAAACTTAGTTTGTGCTCAAAACAACACACAAAAGACCAAACACAAACTCTACATATAAGACTCTTGGTTGACCACCCACCTACTCAACATACAACACCTCTGATACACCATTCCCTTGAACATTACATAAAACCTGTGATATTCCACTCAATCACCAAACACACATGACTCTTAATAGACCAATCCACCTACCTCTGCACACACGATTCCTTAGGACACACCCTACACCCACCACTCATCCTACAGACAAAACTCCTAGAGAACTACCCATCCACCATAAAAACACTATTTCTTCATATAATCATGTTTAAAAAATAACATTATTACACTGTAAGATAGGTTTAATATAGCTAAAGACCAAAAGTGTTACCTAAAATTCTGTTTTCTCTAGAAATATGAGAAAAAGTTAGGTTAAAAACAATGAACATAGAAAAAGTAAGGTTAAAAAAATGAACATAGAAAAAGTTAGGTTAGCAAACATCCGAAAAGTTCAGTTAAAATTACCAAACTCAAAAAATGGGACATTTTTTGTGTATGTTTATTTTAACAACTTTTCGGAAAAGTAAGGATAGCAATCAACCTTTCGGTTGATTGCTAGACTTACTTTTCTGATGTTTACTAACCTAACTTTTTCTATGTTCATTTTTTTAACCTTACTTTTTCTATGTTCATTGTTTTTAACCTAACTTTTTCTCATATTTCTAGAGAAAACAGAATTTTAGGTAACACTTTTGGTCTTTAGCTATATTAAACCTATCTTACAGTGTAATAATGTTATTTTTTAAACATGATTATATGAAGAAATAGTGTTTTTATGGTGGATGGGTAGTTCTCTAGGAGTTTTGTCTGTAGGATGAGTGGTGGGTGTAGGGTGTGTCCTAAGGAATCGTGTGTGCAGAGGTAGGTGGATTGGTCTATTAAGAGTCATGTGTGTTTGGTGATTGAGTGGAATATCACAGGTTTTATGTAATGTTCAAGGGAATGGTGTATCAGAGGTGTTGTATGTTGAGTAGGTGGGTGGTCAACCAAGAGTCTTATATGTAGAGTTTGTGTTTGGTCTTTTGTGTGTTGTTTTGAGCACAAACTAAGTTTATAAAGAGTCTATTAGATAATTTTAAAGGTTTAGAACAAACATCATTGTTATGACACTGAATTTTAATGCTTTTAGGGAATTATAACATATTTTGTACACAAATAACCCTATTTATTGACATTTTAACTAAATTTTAAGGGGTTTGGAGAGTACTATGTTGGTAGTTCTTCCTTGATTTGAAACATTTTTCAACACATTTTTTATGTAAAATGACTCTTTTTCTGAAATTTGTATGTATCTTTGATTTTTTTCTTACTTTTGGATGGAATTTACTCTTTTTATAGAAAGTTTTACCATATGTTACTAAGATCACTTCCTGATTCTGTACTATACCATGATCTTTCTCGCAGATTTTATTAATGTTTTTGATTTAACCAGTTTTTTTTCACGGTGAGTATTTAATTCCTCACTACCCTCAAGTAAGCTGAAGGCAAAACTGAAGGGCATTGCCCAATTCCCATGGGACGCGCCCGATAGAGGACTGGTATCCCCCACGGGTATTTTAGTGTAATGAGCCCCAACCTCGCTCACTACGGTGGTAGCCAACCAACAAAATGCTACCTCTCAGTATTATTTAGTTATGGTTTTTTTTATAATTTTTTTATTTAATTTTTGTATTTTTTTGGGTCCCTCTGTAAGTAAAGACATCACTTTACTTAGAGAAGCCTTTCAATGTGACGTACAGACTTACAAAGGGGTTTTTATTTATAAATTTGTTTTTATTTTTTGATTCTGTTTTTTACAGTAGGTTTTTGTGTTTTTTTCTTTTTTGTAGGTTACTCTCCCTCACACATGGGACCTACGGATACTGTCCAGCCATAGAGTGTAACATTCAATCATACATGTACCTTACGAGGGCCCGGACTGCGACTCAAGGTCTTACGGGGATTAGCCCAGCCCCAAGTTGCAGGACCGCCTCAGGTCTTACACGTTTTAAAGCTGCCTTAGAGAACAATCAGGCGATTTTTTATTAAATTTGGGCCGCCCTCACCTCGATGGTACGGTATTCTATAGAAATTCACACAGAGCTGGAGATATCCGTTAATAAATTGTAGTTATGTAAACTCACAAAAGTGTTCATATTATAACAGAATTTACTTTACAGATTGTTTTTTAAAGGTTGACGGTAAAAGAGTTTACTTAAAACTAACTTAACATTACTTACCTGGCGTAGGAGTTACCGTAATCAAGAAGAAGGTCCGCCCAGTATTAGGCTTTTACATTGCACTACGGTCGGGTTGAGCCCATCCAATGTCGTAAATTGGGTTTCTACGGACATGTTAGTAACCATGTGTTACAATCTCATTCCAGTGAGTTTTAGTTTTTTATTAATGGAATCATGATCGTGTTCTAAAGTTCGTTTTTTACTAATTAAATGGTGTCCGTATGCTAGTGTATCAATTCCATTATCCAAGATGTATCTTTTATCGTCAAAAGGGGAAAGTGATAATTTTGAAATGTTTTGTGTGTAAATTTTATGTTTTTCACTACGGATGTTTAGAGTGGATGTTGTTTTTAACGAATGATTTAGCAAACAGTCTTTGTACATTTCATGTTTTAATTGTTTTTTTATCGCGACTCGGGGGACACCTTTGGCTACCTTCTTTTCCTCTAGATTAGAATTTAGAACGGAGTAGCATTTCGCTCTCAAGCCAATTATTTCCCTAGCCGGATTTGAGTTTAGTTCATCTTTAAATTTTCCTAACACTTTTTTGTTCTCTACACTGTAGCATGGGTGGCTAGGTGGATAGTCGGACGTGTCAAAAAGGTGTAATTCGTTTTTCATATCTGTGTAAACGTCGGGAGTATATACGTTGTAGAATAGTGAGTCTGTGTCAGTCATACAAAGTTTTATGTTTTTCCCATACTTTGCAATTGCCCAGTTGTAGTGAAAGTTGTACATTATTGATTTTGAAATTTCCAATACTGTAAATCCAACATAAATGGGTCTGTTTAGGAAAATTGTTTGTTTTTTTAAAGCCAATCCCGCGATATCTTTATTGTACGCGAAAAATGTTTTAAGTCTGGGACTAGCTGTCCATTTAACCAATTGTTTTTCGTTATTTACTAGTTTAAAATCAATACGCGACCTAACATTTTCCAATGATTTCCCGTACGTAGCGTTGTTCATTAATTTAAAAAAATCTTTTTCAAAGTTATTTTTGGCTTCTTTTCTTTTCTCTGTATTAAAATTGATAAATGAGGCTAACCAAGCAGACTGTTTAAAACTTAGAGCTCTGTGAATTTTGGTCAGTACAAGTCCAAGTTGTAAGTAAAGTTTTAGAGTCTTGTAGTGTACAACGTACTTGGTTTTGTCACACAGTGTGGTTAGTAATTTTTCAGTCTTTGGAGGTTTATAGTCGAGTTCATGAAGTAGGTCCTTACAGTATGTCGATAGCATGTCATATGTTACCATTTTTCTTTCTGGGGCCAGGGGAAAGTCGGAATGTAAGTCGTGTAAATGGTCAGGGTAGTGTAGGTCAACTTCTAAAATGTAACCGGTGTCGGAGTCGTCGGGTACTTTTGTAATGTCAATGTCCTGTGGGTCGATCCATTTGAAATCAGACTCTGGGAGTCTATCGGACATGCTGGTGCCGTACAAATTGTTACAGTCAAGATAGAGTAGGTAATTAGTTGGTTTTGTGTTGTCAAAGTTGGGTAAGTAAGGGTTGTTGGCCTGGGCGTACCGTTTGGGTATCATGGAGACACCGCCCCGGATCCCAGACTCGACAAAGAGGTGCTGGTCAATGTCTGTAAGTAGTTCGAGTTTTACGTCTGTCATTTTCAGCATGGAATTCCATGCTAGTCCGGGGGCAGAGTAGACGTTACACGGGTCAATCCCGTAGTAAGTCATACTGGTCGTCCTAAAATTTTCAAATACGTCGGCAAGTAATAGTACGTCTGTGAGTAAGTATAGATCGTGGTATTGTTTCAAAGTGGTCATACCAAAGGTTGACCACACAGTCTGTGCGTGTGTGTAGTCTTCGTCAGTGATAGGTGTTTTGGTCAGGTCATTGAAGAACGCCTCCTTGGGAGGCAGTTCAGTATCGTTAAGTTTTGATTCGTCTGTCATGTAATTGTAGGGAAAGACACCTTTTCGTAGTAGTAAGTCTGTGTTGGTCATACACTGCCCTAAAATTTTGAATTTTGATGCCCCGTCAGAAATTAAGTTGGACACGAGTGTGTCCAAAGAAGCGTTAAGGAATTGTAGTGAGTCCAAAAATCGTAAAGATTCAAGGGTGACTGAAATGTACCGTTCGCTAGTAGTAGCGATACATGACAGTTTTTCTTTTTTGAATTTACCTAACCCTTGGATCAAGTGGTGGCAGTCATAACCTCTGAGGTTATGGAAAAAGACTGGAATGTGATCGGGAACTTTATAATTTAGATTGCATGAATTGTGGGCGGGTCCCAAGAACTGCCCCGTTAGGTGATTATGATTGGCCACTTTGTCTCCGTGTAAAGGTTTTTGACAAAGGTGACAGGTGGTAGCATTTTGGAAAATAATTTTGTCTTGTGGAGACATATTGATAGGAATATTCTTTTTAATAATTGGTAAGAGCTCATTAGACTCATCAATCAAACAATTTAGAAAAGTATCTACAACGTCGGGGCCGCTATAGACTTTAGGTTGTTTTACTGGTTTGCCATTACTGTCAATGATTACGTAACAAAAGCCAGAGGGGACGTGATGGGCAGTGTTGGTAGTGTGTGAAGTAGTAGGGTCGTTCAGTGCTGTGTCGATTGGAACGACAAAGGACTCAAAGTCACAGTATATTGTGAATGGGACTTTGTGAGTTAGTGTGTAATTTTTGAAAGACATGTATTTTTCGTCATCAGTAGGAAGTCTGGTCTTTTGTGCACCGTGTGGTGAACACAAAGGTAAGTGGTTAGTGAGTAAGTCATTAGTACGAAATCTGTGTAGGCAGTAGTCACAGTAGAACATAGCTGAACGATGTTTAGTTAAGTGAGATAAGAGTCGGGACATGTTAGTGATCAGGCAGTAGTGGGAGGTAGTGTCAGTAGTCAAAAGTAACAAGTTAACGTGGTGAAGTCTGAATTTTTCTTTTGTTATACGTAAAGGGTAAATTTCATCGTTTTCAAAACCGAATACATTGACTGACAAAGTAGGATTTAATTTTTCAAATTTATCTAAATCGGTAATTTTGACAGGATAGCTAATCCCAGACATGTTTAATTTGTTTTCAAGTTTTTTGAAGTAGCTTACTCGTCTATTTTGGTCCGGGTACAGATGGGCAAGTACAGAGTACAGGAAGCATTTTTGATCATCGTTCTTAAAATTTACAATTCCTTGTTTGGGGTTGGCAATTTTTTTCGGGGTGGGTATATAAGAAGAGGCGTACAAGGGTTGATATTTAACAATGAACAGATCTAGGTGTAAAACGTTTTCTATTACCCATCCACTACCTTGACTAACCCACTTACCCACGCTTTCTAAAATTTTGTCAAGAGCTTCAAAGTATTGTACATCTAAAGAATCGGAAGGTAGCAAAGGTCGAGTTTTACCGTGAAAGAAGGGAGTGGTGGTAATTTCTTCGTTATTAACAATTTTGGAAAATTTAATTTGAACAGAAATATACCATTTTACTCCCCCGAGCCTGTTTAGGTGGTTATTTATTTCAGACATAATTTTGTTTTTATGTTCCGTCAGAACGGTAAGAAGGTCGGAACCATAAGTACTAAACCGACGGGAAATGGTGACCAGGTTGCGGTTTATGGCGTAGGATTCCATCTTTTAAACAAAATTAAATCGAAAGAACAAAGGTTAAAATATTGATTATCACTTTTGAAATACCGTACAGAGAACGGCGTCCAAAATAGAATAAAGTTAAAGTGTTTAATAACGAGTAGGAGCAAAGTAAAGACACGTCTGATCAGTACGAGCGCAAGAGCAGAAGTGAGACAGATTGAGTGTGTTGGTCGTTTATATAGGGATCGAGGGGGGGAGGGGAGGGGGCAACCAATCAGAACGTAGTATTTGGGTCACGCGTCTGTCCAGACTTGAAACTCTGATTACGTCATCCTGTGTAGTACTGTTTTTCAAAATGAGAAGAAGGGACTATCCAATCAGAGCGTAGCATATGGGTGCGCATGCGCGCCAGACCTGTAGCCGAGGGGTGAAGAGCGTACGAAGGTAGTCGTCGGAAGTACACGAAAGCATTTTATATAGTACATATGTAAATGGTCACCATCTTTTGCATTTTATATAGTATGAGATGGGAAGAGTGCATTTTGTATAGTATACCGAGGGAATTTGAGGGAGGGAATTTTCCCACCTGGGACTTCCCTTCCGAAGGCGCCATGTTTCCGAAAGGATGTGCTAAGTTTTGTCACCAGGTGCGCTACGATCGGGTCAAGCACATAGAGTAGAGTAACAAGGGGCGCATGCGCGCCCGACCAGCAGACGACGTGTACGAAGGTAGTCGACGGTCGCCGGAAGTACCCGAAGGGAAAGGTCGCCATATTGGATGAGGAATTTTGGGAGGGAATTTTGAGGAGGGAAAGACGCCATATTGGACAAAAAAAGTTCATTTTATATAGTATAACATGTAAAAAGACATCATATTGGACAAAAAAGTCCATTTTATATAGTATAACATGGAAAAAGTTAGGTTAAGAGTGTATTTTATATAGTATAACAAGGTTAACAGTGAATTTTATATAGTATAACAAGGAAAAAGATGCCATATTGGACAAAAAAAGTGTATTTTATATAGTATAACATGGAAAAAGATGCCATATTGGACAAAAAAAGTGAATTTTATATAGTATAACATGGAAAAAGACGCCATATTGGACAAAAATAGTTCATTTTATATAGTATAACATGGAAAAAGATGCCATATTGGACAAAAAAGTGAATTTTATATAGTATAACAAGGTTAACAGTAAATTTTATATAGTATAACATGGAAAAATTTAGTGTATTTTATATAGTATAACAAGGTCAACAGTGAATTTTATATAGTATAACATGGAAAAAGTTAGGTTAAGACTGTATTTTATATAGTATAACAAGGTTAACAGTGAATTTCATATAGTATGATGTGGGAATTTGGAGGGAAATTTGGGAATTTGAGGGAAATTTGAGGTTAGGAAATTTGGCGGGGAATTTGAGGTTAGGAAAAGTTAGGTTAGGAAATTTGGTGGGAAATGGGCGCCGCCATCTGGATGACGTCATAAAAAATTGACCAATCAGAGCTCGGGGTGGTCACGTGACCCGAAGATACCCGAACGTGGTCGCCATCTTGGAAAATCGACCCGAAGATACCCGAAAGTGAGCCCAGAACCCCCACCAATCTACTACTAACAAGAAAATAATATGAAGAAAGTTATCTTCCTGGTGGTTTTTACTATAAAAAACATAATTATCACTTTAAAACAAATGTCCCCGAATCCTGTACTTTTTATTACTTAAGGTAGGTACAGTTATTTTATTAACTGTTGAAGTGTCAATATTGAAACTTCGCACTTGTCTAGAAGACAACATCCTTAGATTCCCACAGCAGTATTATTAATGTGTGTTGTACAGAAAATTATGTATAGGCCTTTACATATAAACAATTAAAAATTATTAGTTTCAAAAAATAAATGTATAAATATATTTTGTATAACATTTAATAGACATAATAAATTAATTTTGCTAAAGGGCCTTAAGCATTACGTCATAAATACGAAGTGTCATTTTGAAGAGTATTGGCTTAATAGTACAAGAGATACTGGTGCCTAAAATAATGCATTTCTGTCCATTTTATATGCATTGAGGCCTACAAAGTTACCAACAGGCCAACAAAAATGTAGGCTGATGATAGTTCCTAATTCATGCATTGTTAGGAAAAAAAAGAATTCTTTTATTTTATGAATTCTCTCATCAAATTGCGAATTCATTAAATGTATGTATTCAAACGTGTAAAATTAATATTTGTTACATTACAAACTAACTAATATTAGTATTAATTAAACAGTTTCCTCATTAATGGTTCAACGCATTAACTAATACGTATGTTTACGGTCTTAGTGTTACGTAGACCTGATATTTAACATCAACTTCCAATCCTCTTTTTTGTTATTTTCGAACCTCTCCGAAAAACAAAGTGCACGTGTGACCCTGGCGTGGCGTCTGCACCCGGTCTAGCCATAACGTCCCAGCCGGATCGATGTGGGAGGAGGTGTCAGCTGTTGCTATGCGCCGCGGGAGGAGGCCGTGGGGGCGGAGCGCCGGGGTGAAGGGCGCGCGCACGACCTACCCCAAGCCGCCCTGGAGAGACTGCATTCGACACTTGCTGACTGCAACGCCACCCGATATGGCGGCTCTCGCCATCTCTGCACTTCCATCAACCTGGAAAACACAGCATGCACGCTTAAGGGGATCACTGGTCATGATTTATAGAGTGGAGAAGGTCAAGTTATGAAAATATAAAATGGAATTTTTCGTGAACTATCTGTATCGAAATAATGTTTGTGTTTAGTTAAGAAATAAAGAAGTATACTTTTTTCTGCATCTTCATAACAGTTCAAGATATTTAGTGAGACAGCAAGAAGAAACCGGGAGTCTAATTTCGTTTATTACTGTATTGATCTACATAATGTCAACGGGGGCACCCGAGGTGTGACATGGACTACCTGAGGGTCATAATTGGACACTCGAGGTGCGACATGCAGCGAAAGAGAACCCAAAACTAACACTCGAGGTGCGACATGGCGCTTCGGCTAGCAGTGTGGCCGTGTTGGTCTGGCGGCTAATAGTTGACATATTTACAGTGATAAAATTATCTGAAAACTACAGCCATACAATGAGACACATGATTAACGATTGTTACCAATACAATTACTACCAATGTACGTGTATGGGAGGGTGGGTGGGTTAGGTTAGGTTAGGTATATATAGGTAGGTCTATTTATATATATATATATATATATATATATATATATATATATATATATATATATATATATATATATATATATATATATATGGACACAGAGAGAGAGCGCGTCTACAACCCCGCAACCCTTCGCCGGGCTACCTGAGGTGGCACGTCGCACCTCGAGTGCCAGTTTTATGGCCCTTTGGGTCACTGGGATTAACACAGGTAGTCCATGTCGCACCTCGAGTGCCACCATGTCAACCTTCTAACCACTTTGACTCCTCTATCCACTCTACACACACTATCGTATCTGACACTCCTACCTACAGACGTTCGGTGAAGTTGATTTTTACATTCATTCACATACTCAGCTACGTGTTTACGATTAAGATATTATTTAATGAATCTTCAAAAAAAACATCCGATTCAATTAAATAAATTTATGACAATAATGATGATAAATGATCTTAATATTGATATCTTTTGTTGCATTCTGTGAAGATACGTGGTAACCTATTTATAAACTTGTCGCAACATTTTGGTCAATTCATTTTAAGTCACTGCCGTACGTCATTCATTACCACCGTACGTGTGGGTGAGTCATCAACAACATACGTGTATAGGTGGGTGGGTCATCGCCACATTGAGTATGTGGGTGGGGTTGTTGGATCATCACCAACACTCATGTATGGGTGAATGGATTTTAACTTTCATACGTGGACCAGGGACGTGGACAAAGTGTCCCAACGACAACCTGGACAATCTTCTAAAATTCAGCGAGCACAAAGTGACCCAAAGACAAATTGAACCACTCAGGAATGTGACCCAGTTGGTCCGTTCGTGAAAAGTCAACCTGGTCCACCTTGGAATTTTGCACGCTGCGGACAAAGTGTCCCAACGACAAACTGAACCACTCCGGAATGTGGTCCAGGTTGTCTCTGTCAGGAAAAGACAAACTGAACCATTTTTTGTTTTGAATGTGACTGTACAAGCAACGTAATACATAGACTAAGTTATTCAAATAATTAATAAAATAACACATTTAATAAGTTAACCTATTTGATGATATTAATTGAAATGTCGTCAGTTCATTAATCTCAATTAAACATTAACTGATTAAAAGAACATGTATATAAGAACAAAGAAAATGTAGGCTAATACCACAATTATTTTTGGCCGCTGTATAGGATATTATTTTTATTTTACATGATAACTTATGATATTTATAGGCAGGCTATTATTCAAACGATTGTTGGCTTTCATCTAACTCTAAATGTCATTGTCAAAGAAAGTAAACAGAATAAAAGTCTCTTAAATTACGTGTTCATCATTTTGTAGAAGTATCCAGCATTATGCTACAGGAAAATGTTTTCTCTTCTGTTTTATATTCTTCAAAACTCTCCAGAAATAATCGAGTGAGTAAAGTTTTCCAACTATAGCACATTAAGCCTAATCGGAATGTATAATAGGTGTTTTCCTAAAAGAGAACAGTCCTATATTTTTTTGACTTTTTTTAAGTCCTATATTTTAATGGTTGATGGTGAGTGATTCATACACGTCCATGGGTTGGTTCATACACTCGACCATCCGTATCTATCTGCAGATGTGTTGATTGATTGAAGTATGTTTGTCAGGGTTAAATATGAAGTGTAACCCATTTTAAAAGTTGAATTTTTTCATCGGTTTAGTTAGTCATAAAAGTTGTAAAATTCTGTATTTATTTGGAAACATATAATTAATTTGTAAATTTAATTCAATTTGTAGCTGTAAAACAATTAAAAAGCTAAAGTGTTAAAAAAATGTAGTTTTATTCAAAAAAGGATGAAATACACTTTACAATAATTGAATGTATGCCTAATTTTTTACAATATAAAATATAATGTAACTATTATCGATTACAAAAATATTTATATTTTAAACAAAATATTTAGTAGGTAACATTCTCTTTCACCCATATCTTGACGATCGGCGTCTTAAGAATATATAAATAAGTAAACATATTTTGCGTACGTAAATTCACTTACGTACGCGAACACTCAAGTTATAACATGGTCGTTGTTTATGTTAAATGAAATGTAAATTGTATTAACATATTCAAAGTTGGACATTAGGGATTTTTATAATTATATCATCTAGCTTAAATTCATCTGTTGTAAAATGGGAAAATATGCGGATAATCTTTTTTCCACTTTTAACAATATATATCATTGTTTTACATCAAATTAAACTACTTTAAATTTTATAGTAGAATTTGCTCAGATTACAGATGTACGTCGATTAATAAATTTAAACCATTTTTACCATACATGACAATATAGTTTTTAAGTAACTAATGTGTTAGAGAAAATACTAGGCTACTACTTAATATTGATAACATGTAACGTGGAATGCTAATTGTAGTAACCTTGCTATCAGTTGTCAGTCAGGACCCCAGATTAATGTAAATAAAAAACTATATAATATTAAAACATTAATATTAATATGTTATTAGTATTAATAATGCAACTAAACAAATGTATTTATATTAAAGATGTCACGAGAATAGACATATAAATATACGAGTGTATCATTTACGATAAACAAACGTTTGTTGCTTTAGTTTCAAACCTATTAGTAGTCAGTTATAGATGAATATACTCGTATTTGAATAAAAGATCATTATGTAGCTTGTGATTTGTGATAATGAATGTTGAATAAATGTGCACTAAAAACATTACAGGGTAAACTGTATGTTTGGCATTAAAGTGATCACAAGATATTCTTCTTCAAAAACCAACCCCAGATTTAGTGTTATTACAGTACAGTCATAGGCAAAAACCAAGGACTTTTGAGAGTGGCTCAGTTAGTCCTTGCGCGTAAGGACAAACTGAGTCATTTCTGATTTCAGCACATGTAGGACAAAGTGACCCAACGACAACCTGTACCACTGAGGAAAGTGGTCCAGTTTGTTTGGTCACAAAAGGACAACCTGTAACACCTGGGAATTTTGCACGCTACGGATTGTCCCAACGGCAATCTGTCCCAAATAAACTAGCTTGGGACACTTTGTCGCGTCCCCGTATTTTCAAACTGGGAGTGTGGCTGGACGCCAGGTAGGTCCACGCACAAGCACGCAGTGGATTAAGGCTCTGTCACACTGAGCGACTTTACTCGCCGCTACAAGTCGCGGCTACTAATCGCACTCGCCAATAAATTCTTCCCTGCAGTCACACTAGGCGACTAGTAGTGGCTATTGACGTTCTGTGGTGTGCGGAGTGATAACCAGTGTCATGTCATCTGTGGGAATAAGCCGACAGGCTTTACGACGTATGTTGTTGATGAGTGTCTCAGAACTTTGCGTGAAGTTGCTTTTTAACACAAGAAATAAGAAAAAACGGAAGTGGGTTCGTGATTGGATAGGTAGGAGGGGTAAATTTGGTGCCTCGGCCACGCTTATGAAAGAACTAGCGAGTGAGGACCCTCAGTCGTACTTCAATATTATGCGGTTATCATTACCAAAATTCAATGAGTTGCTTAATTCAAGGTCGGCTACCAACTACTAGTCGCGTCAAAAATTGAACATGTCCTATTCCTCGCGCTACCGAATTTTCACTAGCCGGTGAGTATTAGTCGCAAGTAATGACTATGTCACACCTAGCGATTAGTAGTCGCTACTCGAGTAGCGGCGAGTAAAGTCGCTCAGTGTGACAGAGCCTTTAGGACCCACCCGGGGCCGGCCGCACTTCCGCTCGATTAGTCACTTAGTCGACATTTCCAATCAATCCGTTTTTTAATTTTACCATTTTATCTCGGAATATGAAATCTACTCCCAATTACGAGAAAAATTATACCAAACAATATATTATTTTCTTAAGTTTCTCAACTTTAGTTTATACACTTTAATTTACGAAAATTGTTCACAGTAATTTATAAATCATGCAATATTTGTCAATACTGTAACTAATTCACTTAAAATTCGCTACAGCACATCACAGATTGTGTGGTATCACTTTCCTTGTAATTTTGAGTAGACTTCACATTTATATACTATTTTCGATATAAAATGGCAAAAATAAAAAAATACTGATTGATTTTAAAAGTCAACTAAGTCAATTCGAGCAGAAGTGCTGCTGGTCCCGGGTGGGTCGGGTCGGTCCTAATCCACTGCGTGTGTGTGAGTGAACCTACCTGGCGTCCAGCCGCACTTCCAGTTTGATCATGCTATAGGTAGGCGGATGAGTCATTGCAATTTTTCGTGTATGGGAGGGTGGGTCATCCCCCCCTACGTGCATGGGTGGTTGGTGAGTCATCATCATCATCATCATGAGTACTAATTACTAAAGCTTCCGGTAACGACCGCATCTTGGTGTTATCTACAATATCTACATAACAACATGGGGAAAACGTTTGGTCATGTAAATATTGTAGATAACACCAAGATGCGGTCGTTACCGGAAGCATTAGTTATTAGTAATCACACCGGCCTATGAAATAAAATCAGTATTTCGGTGGGTGGGCGGTTCATCACAAATATACATTTATAATCAACCCACTGTCTACCCAAGGTCGACTGGGCTTTTTATACTTATACCTTGCTATGAGCATATCTATTATAGGTTGGTTTAATGTAGTTCTTAGTTTTTGGTTGGATTCTATAATAGTTTTATGCAATTTTATAGTAACAAAATTATAATATGACATGAAAATAGATTTGCAACAACTGTAATTGCTTTGCCAATGACTATTCAGCACAGTTTTCAGTTCAAAATCAATGTCCTAATAATTTATGGACCGCGTAATACAATTTTAAAATATAAATTAGTCTATAAAATAAACACATAAAAAGGTTTATTATATTTGCATTATTTAATTTATAGTTTTAAATTAAAATCGTCATAGTATAATGCATTTTTGGTGGATCAAGAATACTGGAATCAGGGGTTATGCGACTGTTGACCCGACCTACCCCAATCCCCCCCCCCACCCTATACGCCTCCCAAATAATAAAGTCGTCTCCAAAGCAATAAAGTTGACTATGTAGTGTCACAAAACTGCCAATAATTATTTTTTTCTTCTAATTTCAAAATTGAAATGAAGTTTAATGAATGTTTTGATCTCTTATGTTGCCACAAACATTTCTAAATGTTATTAATGAGACAATTTTATTTTGTTCTTTTATATCTTACTATCATTCTTTACTGATGCACCGATCTGTTATTTTATAATATTATTAAGTTATTGACTATATTAAAATATTAAGTTTTTCTAAAAAGTGGTAGATTTCCTATAATTGTAGGCCTATTACATTTATTGTAATTTTAAACTAATACTTGCATACTTGCTAAACAAAACGTAATTTGAAAGTAACTGATTTATAATACTTTCGATAGAAAAAGATGGTACTGTATGATGAAATTTTAGCAGCTTGGTAAGAAAATAAAGAAAAATAGCCCCCAGATATCTAGCATGTATCAACACACATTATCAAATTTGTTTGTGTTTTCCCTTCAGTATATTTGAAATTCTCTTTCTATATTGGGTTGTTGTATAAAATGTTATCTTTGGTGTGTGTTTGGAACAATAACGTTTGTAGACATAACTCGTTCTCTTTTTTATAAATATGATGCAACATATTATATTATTTCTCTTTTAGGTCTGTAAATTACCTTAAATTAATTCTCTAAAATAAAGTAAGAACATATATATAAGTATATATATACTTATTTAATATATATGTTTGTAGATTTGTTTTGGAAATAAACATTTATTATTATTATATATATATATATATATATATATATATATATATATATATATATATATATATATATATATTTAGATTCTCATTATTAAACTATGTGTATGTCTAAAAGTCTGGTTGTATAAATTTGTAAATAACCAAATGAGGTTTAGTATTGTCACTGCGATCGCATTCATAAGATCGATGTTTTTGATAAGATTCATAAGATTGATCTGTAGACCAAAATATCAACAGATCTTACAACATTGTAAAGAAAATCTAACAAAATCTACTTCTTTGCACTGAAGAAATGGTTGGAGAAACCTGTGCTAGTAAACTGCTGTTTATTTACTAGCCTTATTTTAAACTGTCATTAAAATGACTTTTACATATTTTAATATTAATCTATCGCTAGTATCCGAATAAACGTGCAATGAATTTGCTCACATGGCATTAACATAATTTGTTGGGTGAGTTTAGGTTTGGGAGATAAAATTGAAACTTTGGGAGACAAAAACAAGCATTAAAGTAATGTTAAATCACAAGTGTTGATTAGTTTTCCAACCAGTTGAAGTGAACAAGGTTTGGTTTTAAGACATTATTTAAGCAAGATTTAATTATTAAATTTAACCGTTCAAATTTGTCCTACAGATTGCATGAGTTGAAAAGAGTGCTTACGATTTTCCCAACCACCATATAATTTAACTGTTCACAAATCTCATGAGAGTTCAAAAATGTTATATTTTTTTCTAAGCATTATTAAAAATCTTTTAATTGGTAAGAAAAGTACAAACTAAATCAGTGAATCATGCTTAATGTAAGACACTTCAGCAGCCTCAAAAATATAGAATGCTCACGAGTTCCACATAACTTTCATTTTCTTTCTTTCCAATCTCGCCAAACACGAACGTCTTTATATCTTGATACATATTGCGGACGATTAGAGCGTGTGGATCCAAATTTTGTAAAATGAACACACCATACACGTCATACACACTTCTCATGTGCCCATACCAGTTTCTTCTCTATATTTTCTTTATAGTGGTTTTAACATCCATCACATCTATATCTTCGTAAAAAAATCTTTTTTAATTACATCTTACGAGACATAACCAAGTGGGACTGTGCATAAACCCCCACAATGTTGTAGACCAGTTAATTTGTGGACGTAAATGACAAGTTTATAGTCCAGTGTCGATGGGGACGTACCCTAAACTTAACTGAGAAGGTATGGACGTAATTGATATCGTGATCGTAACGTAATTTTGAACGTAAATAACAGGATGTAGACAAAAGTGTAAACAAAGATTAGGTTGTCAGAATCTCTGACAAAATGTGGTTATTACTGACTGGACGTATACCTAGATTAGGTTGTCAACATTCCTAACAAAATGTGGTTATTACTGACTGGATGTATACCTAGATTAGGTTGTCAACATTCCTAATAAAATGTGGTTATTACTGACTGGACGTATACCTAGATTAGGTTGTCAATATCTCAGACAAAGTGTGGCTATTACTGACAGGTCGGGGACCTACATTGGATTAGGTTGCCAACATCTCTGATAAATTCTGGACATAGTTGAAAGGTTGTGGATATAAGCATCAGCTGAGCTATCAGGTTACGATGGAATGAAAATGGTCACAAAATCACATATCTACAACAAACCTGCTACTTCATCAGAATGTGTTTACAACCAGACACTACTGGTGAGTAGTCAGAGTTGGTTGGAGTAGGTTGGGAGGAACAATGACTTCGGAATCACATCTCTGCATCATATCTGATACGTTGTTAGACTGTGTTGTGTTTACAGCCAGACACTACTGGTGAGTAGTCAGGGTTGGTTGGAGTAGGTTGGGAGGAACAATGACTTCGGAATCACATCTCTGCATCACATCTGATACGTTGTCAGACTGTGTTGTGTTTATAGCAAGACACTATTGGGGTGTGGTCAGAGTTGGTTGGGGTAGGTTAGGAGGAACAATGACCTCGGAATCACATCCCTGCATCACATCTGATACGTTGTCAGTCTGTGTTGTGTTACAGCCAGACACTACTGGTGAGAAGTCAGGGTTGGTTGGGGTAGGTTGGGAGAGGAACCTCAGTATCACATTCCTGCATCACATCTGATACGTCGCCAGTCTGTGTTGTGTTTATAGCAAGACACTGTTGGGGTGTGGTCAGAGTTGGTTGGGGTAGGTTAGGAGGAACAATGACCTCGAGTTGGTTGGGGTAGGTTGGGAGGAACAATGACCTCGGAATCACATCCCTGCATCATATCTGATACGTTGTCAGACTTTGTTGTGTTTACAGCCAGACACTACTGGTGAGAAGTCAGGGTTGGTTGGGGTAGGTTGGGAGGAACAAAGACCTCGGAATCACATCTCTGCATCATATCTGATACATCATCAGTCTGTGTTGTGTTTATAGCAAGACACTATTGGGGTGTGGTCAAAGTTGGTTGGGGTAGGTTAGGAGGAACAATGACCTCGGAATCACATCCCTGCATCATATCTGATACGTTGTCAGATTGTGTTGTGTTTACAGCCAGACACTACTGGTGAGAAGTCAGGGTTGGTTGGGGTAGGTTGGGAGGAACAAAGACCTCGGAATCACATCTCTGCATCATATCTGATACATCGCCAGTCTGTGTTGTGTTTATAGCAAGACACTATTGGGGTGTAGTCAGAGTTGGTTGGGATAGGTTGTGAAGGGCAATGACCTAAGAATCACATCCCTGCATCACATCTGATACGTCGTCAGTATGTGTTTGTTTACAGCCATACACTACTGGTGAGAAGTCAGGGTTGGTTGGGGTAGGTTGGGAGGAACAATGACCTCGGAATCACATCCTTGCATCACATCTGATACGTCGTCAGTCTGTGTTGTGTTTACAGCCAGATACTACTGTGGAGTGGTCAGGGTAGGTTGGGAGGAACAATGACCTCGGAATCACATCCTTGCATCATATCTGATACGTTGTCAGACTGTGTTGTGTTTACAGCCAGACACTAATGGTGAGAAGTCAGGGTTGGTTGGGGTAGGTTAGGAGGAACAATGACCTCGGAATCACATCCTTGCATCACATCTGATACGTCGTCAGTCTGTGTTGTGTTTACAGCCAGATACTACTGTGGAGTGGTCAGGGTAGGTTGGGAGGAACAATGACCTCGGAATCACATCCTTGCATCATATCTGATACGTTGTCAGACTGTGTTGTGTTTACAGCCAGACACTAATGGTGAGAAGTCAGGGTTGGTTGGGGTAGGTTGGGAGGAACAATGACCTCGGAATCACATCCTTGCATCACATCTGATACGTCGTCAGACTGTGTTGTGTTTACAGCCAGATACTACTGTGGAGTGGTCAGGGTAGGTTGGGAGGAACAATGACCTCGGAATCACATCCTTGCATCATATCTGATACGTTGTCAGACTGTGTTGTGTTTACAGCCAGACACTAATGGTGAGAAGTCAGGGTTGGTTGGGGTAGGTTAGGAGGAACAATGACCTCGGAATCACATCTCTGCATCATATCTGATACGTTGTCAGACTGTGTTGTGTTTACAGCCAGACACTAATGGTGAGAAGTCAGGGTTGGTTGGGGTAGGTTGGGAGGAACAATGACCTCGGAATCACATCTCTGCATCATATCTGATACATCGCCAGTCTGTGTTGTGTTTATAGCAAGACACTATTGGGGTGTAGTCAGAGTTGGTTGGGATAGGTTGTGAAGGGCAATGACCTAAGAATCACATCCCTGCATCACATCTGATACGTCGTCAGTCTGTGTTTGTTTACAGCCATACACTACTGGTGAGAAGTCAGGGTTGGTTGGGGTAGGGTGGGAGGAACAATGACCTCGGAATCACATCCTTGCATCACATCTGATACGTCGTCAGTCTGTGTTGTGTTTACAGCCAGATACTACTGTGGAGTGGTCAGGGTAGGTTGGGAGGAACAATGACCTCGGAATCACATCCTTGCATCACATCTGATACGTCGTCAGTCTGTTTTGTGTTTACAGCCAGATACTACTGTGGAGTGGTCAGGGTAGGTTGGGGTAGGTTGGGAGGAACAATGACCTCGGAATCACATCCTTGCATCACATCTGATACGTCGTCAGTCTGTGTTGTGTTTACAGCCAGATACTACTGTGGAGTGGTCAGGGTAGGTTGGGGTAGGTTGGGAGGGGCAATGTTAAACCTCAGTATCACATTCCTGCATCACATCTGGTACGTCATCAGACTGTTGTCGCCAACTTTATTCATCGAAGCAGACAATTTGAAACTTTTCAAGGTTTTATGTCTTTGTAATGACCTATAAAAATACACTTCAGACGCTGACTTCTCACAACAGTGTAATTAGAGATGTTAATAAGGTATTACATCAACATTAAATGTCTTACCCTTAATAACAATCTAATATAGTTTTAATTGTTGTAGAATTACTTTTTGTTGAGAAGTTAGTTAAAGGTGAAAATATAAAAATCAAACGTATTATTGTTTATTATGTCGTTATTGAAAGTTTTCATTGATGAGTGCTAAATTGAATACTTGCGATGAAACAACAAATTTACAACAACAAGACTGTGAACACAGAAAGTGTCAACATTGGCTCAAGTCGGTAAACCTCTTCAACTCTCAAATTGGTATCAAACAAATAAATTATGTGGATTTTGTTCCTCGTGAAAAAGGGAAAATGGATTTTCCTCGCTTGAAACTGTCCAACAATACTAATTAATACTATACAGTGTATTAAATCGAACGACATTCACTCCCTAACATTAAAATAGTTCTCATTTGTGTTTATCTTAAATCTACCCATAAAGAGCATTGGGTGATAATCTGTACATCAACATTTAAATAAAATAGTGATTAATTTATAAACCTCAGGCCGAAGTTGAACAATTATCTAAATGCAGAAAGTTTGTAAGCATCTAATAGGATAAATAGCAGATCAATAAATTCATTTATAATGAAAGGCATGCGTGGAAATGATCTTAGTTTGAGCACTGAGTCCTATTTATCTACAGACTATAACGCGTAAATTTATTTACGAATCTGGTAACATTTCACCCATGGTCATACCACAGAGAACCCCGTCACAGCTTGGGATAAACGTCTGGTGTACATAACGAAGACATCAGCTTTACACGGCTGTTGCCGAAATATCTTCATTGCAGCTAAAACTGACGCTGTATATTTAATCAAGTAGAGAATTGTTTTTCGATGAAACACTTGTTAGAAAATTAGTTTAAAAGTAACATTTAATAAAGGTATGTAAAGGCAACACAAAAAGATAATTTGGTGCTGATTTTTTGACGTTAATCTATCCATAAAATATATATTGAGAATTTAAAAAGTATTCCAGTGAGGTATAATACACTTACTGATAGTTACAGGCTTGAATGAACGCTGATTCGTCCAGCGTACAGCCATGCAACACATGTAGTATCTTAAATAATGAAGGCGTTTTTGTTTATTACGATAACTAACATACGTGACCTAACGACTTTATGCATTAAACATTTAAAATTAATCACAAACTAATATTTTACAGTTTTTTATATTTTATAAACGTACAAAACATTTTATTTTGAAGTAAAATAGAGCACTCTATGTGTATTTCAACTGTAAACCCATGGTGTATGTTTATGTGGAACTGAAATGTTCACGTAATGTTTCTTGATAAACACAGTAAGTTATTTTTAAGTAATATTATAATATTAAATTGTAATTCTAACATGACGTGTTCTTTAAACATTGTAGACTACGGAGTTTTTTCACGACACGATATAATAATATAGATATAAAAATGTTCAGGGGAAAAATAAGTAGTAAAGTTGTACAAGGTTGATTTTCAGAATTTAATTAAATAAATTCAGTTATTTGTTAGACAATGTATCAATTAAAAAAGTGTTGCTATTTGTAAAAAATATCTTTACATAGAAAATATTTAATAACACCATCATTAGCATGTGACTTAATGGCCCGGTGTGCCCTCTACAATACAGCCTGTAGAACACCAGCGAACCGCCGTTAGGCGAGGGACCATGTTCATTTACGTCTGTAACTATCAGTGGCAGAATCATGTTGAATTGTTATCCCGTAACAAGAATTATTTTAAATAGATTCCACACTGTTACTTAACGATTTGTTGGCAAAATTAAAATCATTATATAGTTTGAAAGAGAGTAAAAGTTACTTAGCAGTGTATCCAAATTTAAAAAATGAAAATATTTATTTATGATAAAATAAAACTAGCTAGATTTGGTTTATTAGTTAATGATTTTTTTGATAAATATAAAAGAACAGTCAACATTTTTAAAGAGGATCCACTGTTAGTAGTATCTTTTACGCTTTTTCAAACTATGAAAATATTATTGAAAAAGCGTAAAGCACATGTCCAACTCATATTTCATTTGGTCTCTGTGTTTATGGGGTATTACCAACAAAAATCTGGACAAAATTTTACATTTACAAAAAAAACAATAAGAACAATATTAAAATGAAATTACCATCAGTCAGTTAAACAACACTTTTCTGAATTGAAAGTATTGACTGTCTACGGATTGCATATTTTGAAATGTGTAATGTATGTCAGAAATTACAAAGATTATTTTAATAGTCATTCAGGTTGCCACTATTACAATACTAGAAACAAAAATGTCATTATTTTACTCCAAAATAGATTAGAGCATTTAAAAAAAATGGTACTTCCTATGCTGGAAGATTGAAAATATATTCCTGTGAAAATCAAGGGTGTTGAATACAGCCATAAATTAAAAAAACAACTAAAAGAGTTTTTATCAGAGATTTATTCTTTATTTATTTTTTATTTGACGAGTTTTATTCTTTAAACTAAGTTTTGTGCAAATATTAATAAAATGTAAACTAATAAATTTAAATTATTGTTGAAATATGTACTCATGTGTAAATATCTTTAAACTATCTTATAATACGTATATTTTACAATATAATATAATGACAATATTTATTGTAAAAATGTACAAGACAAAAATAAAGATGATTTAAAATTGAAAAATGTTAATTATAACTTTCCTATTAATCATTAAGTTGCAATGTAAAAACACATTTAATATTGCTGTTATTGGATACAAATCTAATATGGTGACTGCCTCTGCAGCCTCTAATGAAGAATAAGAGACTCAAGGTAATTAATGTGAATCAAAGCCTAGAAAGGATAGTCTAGAGGAGCCAAAAACTGACGCTGGCTCTACGACTGTCCTCTACATCTGGAACCCTAATTGGAATTTAGTTATTATTCATAACTCATAATTTGGACGCCGATCGCCAAGTTATGGCGAATATGAGGGGTTAATGAGTGTGATGAGTGTATATGAACGAGTGTAGTTACTTTTACTAATTAAGGTCAACTGTTCCTCATGAAGAGTTACTTCTTAATAACCCAATAGTTATGGCAACTACGAGGCCTACAGCTTTACGAGGAATCCGAACCACGTAGTGTTAGTCTGATTTTCTGGTAACTGACAAGCCTGATACTCGGTTCTCCTCCCTACTCAACATCTGAACCTCAACTACCATCCAACAAGGACACCTCAGACTTCTCTAGTGGTGTTCACGTCGATGACAACCATTGAGCTGACGCCGTGTCGATATTAAGAGGACCGGGCATAGAACCTATCGCCTACAATCTCCTCAACACTTTGTCCCTAAGTAGCTGGGTTACAGCACTGCGCCACTAGGTTACGTTTGTGTGCATGTATAAAATAATTGTAATATTTACGTTTTGTTGTTTATATTTTTTCTTTTATAAAATTACGTGTTAAAATTATGCATAAAAATAATAAATTAAGAAGAATAGCTCATAACACTCATTTATACATTTCTAACGATGTAAATTAGAGAAATGAATAATGCCTTTATTAAAGGAGTGAAGTTAGGACTGTAAAGTCCTCTCTAACACTTAACCCCACAAATTTTAAATCAGAGCTGAAAGTAGTACAACTAATGTTTACAGACACTATTTTTTCACTAGAGGATGAACTAAAAAACCGTTATTTGGTTTTTTCCAGAGATGAGAGATCTCAAAGCATTAACCACTGAACCTCCCGCCCTCCCCGCCGGCAGATACTAAGTCTTCCATCTCTAAGCTAGGGCACTTTAAAACTAAGTGAAAATCAAATTAATTGCCTAGCCATTTTATTACTGCACAGATAAATTTCCAGCAAAGTGCTTTTGATTTTATATTTAATTGTGTCTTGCTTGATACCATGGACCATAATACAGCTTCAGTGCACTTTATTGCGGAAAACGACAATTGTGGAACAATGCGATAAATATTTTATAGCGTAATAAAACTTACTCCGAACTTTTCCAGCAAGTCTTTGTTCTCGTTGTTTCCATTAATTTCCTACTATGATATCTATACCTATAAAAGGCAAATACCACTAACTCACTCACTCATCGCTGTAACTAACAAAGTATTAGGCCTACGAGGCTGAAATTTTGTCAAGTCAAAGATCTTATGTTGTAGATGTGCAATAAGAAGGGATTTTGAAAAATTCTTAGTAAATCGAAGATGGCAGCCTTTTTAGTGCAAAAATTTGTAAATGCCAAAAACAGAGTTTCTCTAATTGGACTGTAGCTGCTAAATGAACGGTTCTACAGTAATACTAACACAATTTTCTGCACCTGATTTGAGACGAACTACAACTTTGGCCTATGAATTTTTGCTCTATCTCACCTCCTACATCTTTAGGTAGAGCTATATTTTCAATTTGTGGTGTGAATCAAATTGGTTAATTTATGGCCTCTGAGAGTAGACTTACAGATTTTTCTAGACTGTGAAACTTTGTTATCTAGGAGAACATACTACTGTATATTCAATGGGACAATATACAATTTAATCTGAACACATGTATAGCCAGGTTCAGGACATGGCTAAACATGGCTAGAAACACGATATTTCACTGATTCAGAGTCATTTACCGTACTTTGCGCCCTCTAAAAGTAGACACTGATTTTTCTACACTTTGAAACTTTGTTATCTAGGAGATCAAACTGTTTTCAATCAAAAGATTTTAAATTTAATCTTTTAAATATGAAAGCCTTTTACAACTCATCACTATTTCTCCAAAACTATACGTCCAATTAACTTCAAATTTTGTACATTGGTTAACCTTGTCCCTAGAGGCTCACTAAGAAAGGATGTTCCTCTCCGAACTCAGTACTCCTCCCACTGGTCTCCAAAATGCCCATGGCATTCTTACGGAGCTATATTAATTGATTGATTTAATCAATTAACAGCTGGCGAATAAAACTAATTGTGGTATGCTAAACTTTCAAATTAAAAATAATTGAGTATAGAAGTAAATTATACATAACATCATCTGTTCTAAATTAGATACAGTGTAAACTGAAAGCTTGCTGCAAATTTCGATTGTATAATCAAACTTAATATTATGACCGGCGAAGTAGGCTGGTAAAATTAATCAAAATTTGTGGGGGGTTATATAATAAAAATATCAGTGTTGTGAATCCAATATATGGAAATTTCAAAACAGAAATCACTACAGTATTTGTTAATTGTATACAAGGCGTAACAGTTAAGGCATCCAAAATTATTTCCAAAATTATTTGTTCTAAACATTTTAAAACCATCCAATAGAGATACAAATAGCCAAATTATACTACTGAGAATAAATCTCTAGGTTACATAAATATTTGTGAGGTTTTTTAGAATCTAATTTGTTAAGTTTTTATTATTTTAGTTATTGTTTCTGATTAAAGT
Source organism: Stictocephala bisonia (assembly GCA_035578905.1). NCBI lineage: Eukaryota > Metazoa > Arthropoda > Insecta > Hemiptera > Membracidae > Stictocephala > Stictocephala bisonia. The sequence continues at coordinate 813,640 of JAQJVL010000387.1, read as the reverse complement.
GAAAAAGAAATAACCCAAACGAGACAGTTGTGGAGCATTGGAAGTACAAAAAACGGTCGAAGTAACTCAAAGATTTTTCATGTCAAGGTATGATTAGCAGGAAGAGAATGAGGCTATTGTGGAATATTGCAAAAAACTCCATAAGCTTTAAACTTTGTCATGATATGTACAGGTCCAATCGTTTCAAAAGCCTTTGGAAAGTTGATGTAGTCACGGCAAATCGATGGTGATTGTGAAAAGAAGATAACTTTTATGTCATCTTGCAAGATAATAAGGTAAGATACGGTATACATTTTATGAAACATGACTAAGGTACTATTTGAAACGTTAAGATAATTTTCAGTTTAATAATAAGTGGTTACTTTAAATATAATAAAATCATAAACAAATGTAAATTGTTTTAATGTTCTTCACTTTTAAACCATAAATTTTCAGAATAATAATTTTGAATAAAAAAATTAAGTCCATGTTATATTTGATTTGCTAAATTATTTTATAGTGTGAAATTGGAAAAATTACAACAAATAAAAATTATAAAAATGCGATTTACAGGATAAAATTTATAATTTACCGAGAAAGAATCCAACAAATTTCAATTGAATTATACCGTTAGCATATTTTTGTAGATAAAACTTCATTTGTGTTAATAAATACATTAGTGATTATGACTGACGCCATTTTTGTAAACTTGAACTAACATTTTATATAATATATTATTAATTAATTGTTGTAGGAAAATGAAAAAAACAAAAATTACTTTGTGTAGGAAAATGAAAAAATAAAATGTTACATCTCAAATGTTTTCCAAAGGCAGGTTGGTGCTTATTGTCGTAGAATAACTATTATTCACTTTGTCACGTTCTTTCCCTTATGCGTTGTACGTAATTACGTTCTCCGTTATGTTTTTCTGATTGAAATCAGAGAAATTGGGTTAATATTTGTTTTGGATTCTTATCTTATTATGAAAGTAGAATACATTTTCATGTGGGTTTCAGCATGTAATATGGGCCATTTGTATTTACAGCACATCTACTACAGATCTGGTGAGGTTGGAAAAAATAACTGATTTTTCTTTTTCAAAACATTTCATTGGCATACTAAAAACATTGATATTAATCGAACGATGTTTTAGTAGTACAATTTTTATTTATAAAGGGGGTCTACAGGAATATATATATCTTAAAAGGGAACCAGTGACTCTCCCAGGAGACTGATCAAAATTTACATTCAAAATATTGAATAGAATAATACAGATAGGCGTGTGATTTAAAATGACAAATCTTAAAAATGTTAAAAGTCAAATATCCAAGTCAGTATCTTAATTAACTTCAGTTTTACAAATATTCTAAATAGAAAATTACGCTTTATTTTTTTCACCTGTTTTGAATTGCATGAATTAAAAAGTGTACCATTTTTGAGTTTGGTTCTTTTTGCCTTTAACAGTAGTTTGTCTCCAGATCTCGAGTAGGCCTACATCCTTCAATTGCAGGAGAATAGCTTGCAGTGTGAAAATCTTGAGATAGCTTTAAAAATGAGTTAATGTTATAATCGTAAAAAATATAATTCAAGGCTAAGATTTTCCTCCTTTATTTAGTTTTCACTTACCGTTTACACTTTGAACGTAGGAATACAAAAATAAGAATTTTTAAATATTTTACGTCTTCAAAATTAAATAAAAACAATTTTAAAACGTTTATGAACTTATCTCATCAGGGCTTTTCTGACAAGTATTTGGTGGGGTCAGTCATAAACAGACAATCGCCTTTTCAGTTTGAATTTCTACGGTTATAAATTTTTAGCCGTCCAAATGTGTAATTCGTAATATTACATTTCAAACATGAAGATCCAGGGAGTAGTGAGGTTTTGTCGGTTTAAGAAGTACCGTTATCTAATTAACATGCAAGGCACGTGTCAAAACCTCACTAGCACGCATACCGCACACATCCACCCACCATATATGGCAATACATCAACATTAGTCTGCATACCAGACAAGGTCGGTCCGGTCCGACGACATTGACATCGTTCAAAGGTCTCTGACTCCACAGCCAGCCTAAGGGGGCCATTGACTTCTTCGTCTAAAGGTCATCATTGGTCACGACCTAAAGTCATTGACCTTTGACCCTTGGCCCCCCGCCCTCTGGCCTCCGACCTTTAACCTCTGACCTTTGACCCCCGCCCTAAGGGTCCGCCTAGTTGTTATTCCGTTCACGTGTCGACCCCCGACCTGTGTCCAAGTCGAGTGTGAGTGTGTAGCGTTCTCATTAGTAGTCAAAGCGTTCGCGCGTTGCTTTTTCCAAGTGAGGCCTAGTCTGGGTTATATGTTCTCCTCGTATATTCTGTTGCCCTGATACCATGACCTTTATTGTTGTAACGACCACGCCCGTAGATTTATTTTTTAATACTTGAGTTATATAAACAAGTGAGATATTGTTTGGGTTACCTGTTTTCCATGTTGATTCTATGCTCCTGATACTAATATTTAAAAAATATAGTGGGGTAAAAAATGTTTCTGCATTTAGTGGGAATCGAACTTGAAATTTCAGATTGTGAAGCAGTCGTGTTAACCACTACACCATTAATTGCTTCAATAATATAATATAATTTGTAAATATTTCTATACTGCTGTGCTCACGTTCAATAAAGCTAAATAGTGCGTCATCGGTATGGTATGAGTATTGCGCAGTAAGGTGTTATCCAAGGTTGACTCAGTGTGCATGAGTAGTTTGTTGTTGTTGTTGTGCAACAATGTTTGTGTATAAATGGTATTGAAAAAGAGAAGATCTCGGTTGTCAGAAAACAAAAACCGGAGTATGTACTTAGAAGATCATATAAGAACATTACCATTAGAATTAAAATATAATATTTTAGTAAATTTACCGTTTGTCAAAGTACGTTTCATTGAAGATGACCATTTTTGGTATTTATATTGTAAAAAGAATAATGTGAAGAGGATTGATTCTAAAAAAAGATGGAAGGATGTATACAACGATTATTATTTTGCATATAGAGGATTTTGGTATTCATTTTTAAATTACGCCAGACGCGAATCGAACTCAAATTTCTAGATTGTGAAAGCGGTTAGTTTTTTAACCAATACGCTATTTGGTTAGAATAAAATTTGATTATATAATAGTGATTAGTTATCAATGTCGTCAGTTTGTTTTTAGTCATCGATTCTAAAAGGTGTTTGGTTATAATTTACTATAGTTTTATTTTCAGAAAATGGACAGTGAAAAAGTGTATATATTAGATCCAGATAATTTAAGAATATTGATACGAAAAACAGGAATGTCAACTTATGTAATGATTGAAAGTGAAGGAAGAGATATTGTTACACTAGATGTTGATCAATGGAAGAAGTTTAGAGATTATTTTTCTACTATTGATAGTGAATTTAACAAAAGAATTCGAAAAATAGTTAACAATTAATATATATTATGATAAGTCGTTGTGAAGAAGTGAATAATGTAGATTTGAATTGTTTAAAAAATTTGGTATCAATTTATTAAAAAATGAATCAGAGACTATACGCTAATAAAACGTAAGAAATATAAAATGAGTCATGTTTATTAATATTAATGAGATGAAAAAACTATAAATAGTAGTTGGATTGTGTATAACGGATCAGTTCTTTAATTGACTGTAACCGTTAAGGTGTTGCCACATATAATCAGCAGGTATGGAGTATGCTTATAGTAAGACTTTGATATTAACTAATAATTTAAAAGTAATACTCAGTAATTGGCAAACAAATACAAATATTTTTATTGTAAAAAAGAATAGTGATAATAAACCTGATAGTTTTGTTCAGTTTAATTATGATGATTGGACAGAATTCAAGAAAGGATATGATGCAATTGATGAAGAATTTTGGAAACGATTTAAGTACCAATATTCAACTTAAATATGATGAACAATAATTTTACTATGTCATTAGAAAATCATATACAAAAATTACCATTAGAATTACAATATAATATTTTAGTGAATTTCCCGTTTCACAAAATAAGTTTCATCGAAGATGATTATTTTTGGTATTTATATTGTAAAAAGGAAAAAGTGAAGCGGTATGATTCAACAAAATTATGGAAGGAAGCATATATTAATTATCATAGATTCAAAGAAGTCATGTTACGAATTGATATTTTTGAATTTATAATGCAAAAAAAGTGTATTTAAATTATTTTAGACTCAATTTTGAATTAATTTTATTACTTATGATACAATATTGATATCAGTGATTATTTGACAACCAAGGTGTACCCACTCGTCATATTATGGACTGTAATAATAAGAAGAAGAAGAAGGGGAAAAAAGTTCAATTTTCAATTCCTTTAGTGACAGAATATTATAAAATGTCGACTGATGAAGATAGATCATCCAATTGGACAAGTGATGCAGCACATTTTAAGAGACGTATATCTAATTTTAAAGAAATTATTTTACCATTATTAATAGAAAAACTAAAGAAAATAAAAATTGAAGATGAATAAATTAAACTAGTTACATCATCATATATTGTAATAAATACTGAAACAGTTGTGTTTAGTTACTTATTTAACAACTAACAATGGTAGTGATCGAATCAGCGGTGTTGGTTTGTTTTTATAAAGATGAAAGACTTGTCAAAGTATGTTGCGCTTGGTGTAATCACTGTTCATCGAATTGTAAAAACTATGATGTGTCAGAATATGATAAAATTAAAATAGTCGTAAAGAGTGCAGAGGAATCAGATGAAGATAAGGAGCCAGAAGTTGGTGAAAAAGAGTAACCGTAATTGTGCAATGCTGAAATATTTGTAAAAAACATTATAAATATATGATTGTCTATTCAGTTTATCATTCGTCTTGAATCGTCCAAGGTGAGTAGTAGTTAGAGATATATCGATTAGTGTTTTATAAAGCATTGTAATAAAGTTATTTAAAAGAAATTAATATGAGTATTTTATTTTTTTAAATACCAAAATGTTAATTTTTTTTCTTTTTTTTCTTTTTTTAGATGGAGTTCATATTAGACTTTCAAGGATTTAAAAATAATGACAACGACTATATTGTAAAGGAGCTTGCTCTGTTGTCTGCTGACGGACAGGTGTATGAACTTCATTTATTTCAGCCACCATGTGAATTCAATAAATTGCCTGTTCACTTACAAAAACAAGTGGTGTGGCTTGAAAAACAATATCACGGCCTTTTCTGGAACTCTGGAATTAAACATTATAAAGAATTAAAAGATGTATTTAAAAATATTAATTTGAATGGAACTTTGTATGTTAAAGGCAGAGAAAAACAAAAATATATTATTAAATTAATTTCAGAGTTTCAAGTGAATGTTGTTAATTTAGAAGATTTAGGATGTCCAAATTTAACTATATTAAAAAAACAGTCTAATTGTAATTTGATGAAACCTTGTCATTTCAATCATAAATCATATAATTGTGCTTATACGAATGCTTATATGTTATTAGAATGGTTTAAAAGTTATAAAGAAATCTCAGATAGGGTTGAACAAATAAACAAGGCTATAAACGAATGTTACTTATATGGATATAACAATTTGTCATGTGAATCATTAGCATGTCTACCGAAATATTTCATAATCAATTATGTTAGTGATATCGATTGTATTTACAATAGACTGCCACAGAACTTAAAACAGGATAAAGATATTTTATTGAACTTAAGATGTCAAGAACATTATTTTCCTAAGCCTGGTGAAGATGATTTTGATGGCCCTAATCCGAAAAGAAAAAATTGTTATTTTTGTATGCATAAATTACAAAAATTACCATAGTAAAGCGCAATAGTTACTATTATTATTCTTATTGTTTTAGAAAATTTGGGGAAAGAATGTCATCATCTACAGTATCTTCTTCTTCTACTTCTACCTCACTAAGTGAATCTGATTGTTTTGATATATTTAATTGTACTAAAAAAGACTTAATAAAATCTAGATTTTACTGTACAAAATTGTTTAATAATATTGTATGTTGTGGTTGTGGTTGGCAATCTGGTGAGTCAAAATTAACCTTACGACAATTGAATTTTATTCATAAATTACAAAAACCAGATTGTGAAATGTCTAAAAATGTAGAAGAAAATGTAAATAGTTATGTAAAATATAAGAAATATGTATCAGAAATAGAGTAAATGATGAAAGACTCTTTTTTATTCTGGCCTAAAACATATCCAAAAGTAAACGATATGGTGCAATCTGGCTTCTACTACACAGGAAATGATGATGCAATCGCTTGCGTGTGTTGCGGCATTGTTCTTGAACAATGGTCACAGGAAGATCAGACAAGTGTGGAACACAGGAAGGCGTCTCCTGACTGCAAACTTGCTAATTAAAAAAAAACAACATTCTTTGTATACGTGTATCATTAACTCACTGCATGTAAATAATTACTTGTTGGATAAATTTTAATATATATTTATGTATGTGTTCTTTTTATATTGTACCATTTTATATGTAGTCTTTATGGATACAAGAACAGGTTTAGCAAAAGAGCTGCACAAACAAGCTCGTGTCAATTTTCCCAGACGTAATGTAGAACTTAAAGGATTGCACGATCTGTATCAAGCTGATCTTGTTGAAATGATTCCTTATTCTAGTGTAAATAAAGGCTACAAATATATTATGACTGTAATTAATTGTTTCACCAAATTTGCAATAGCGGTTCCTTTAAAAACAAAAACCGCTAATGAAGTAGCATCAGCATTGGAACCTGTTCTTAGGAAATTTCCAATGCGTCATTTTCAAACCGATGACGGAGGTGAATGGTTTAATAATACTGTTAAAAGTTTATTTAAAAGGTATGATGTAAATCATTATTCTACATTTTCTGAGAAAAAAGCTTCTATTGTGGAAAGGTTTAATCGAACTTTAAAAAATAAAATGTGGACTCATTTTAGTGCACAAGGTAGCTATAGGTGGTTAGCTTTACTACCGAAACTTGTTCACAGCTACAATAATACTGTACATCATACTATAGGTGTAAAGCCTTCAGAGGTTAACGAATTAAATGAAAAAGATATTTTAATAAAAATAATTAATCATAGAAATAGAACAGGAGTTGTTAAACAAAGATTTGATGTAGGCGATCGCGTAAGAATTAGCCGTGTGAAACATCAGTTCACCAAAGGCTATTTACCCAGGTGGAGCAACGAGATCTACACAGTGTGGAGAGTTCAGCCAACAAAACCAGTCACTTATATTTTACAAGACGACAACAAAGAGATTCTGAAAGGAGGATTCTATCAAGAAGAATTAAGTAAAACTAAATACGACGAAGTTTATTTAATAGAGAAAATTGTTAGGAAAAAAGGTGATAGATATTTAGTTAAGTGGTTGGGCATGGATTCATCAAAAAATACGTGGATATCAAAAAAGGATTTACTATAATGAAATTTATTAAACAAAATACACATTTGTCCATTGTAAATTTAGATAAGTTTATTTTACAGAAAAGTATGACTTCAGTCAGACGACACAGCGATCTTTTACCCAACACAATCAGATGTATTGTATGTGGTCCTTCAAACTGTGGAAAAACCAATTTATTATTAAATCTTTTGTTCTCATCTAACGGACTATGTTTTGATAATATGTATATTTATTCTAAGTCATTGCACCAGTGTAAGTACAAATTACTTGAATGTGTACTAGAGAGTGTTCCAGAAATTGGGTATTTTCCATATTCAGATAATGAACTAATACCACCTCCCAATCAGGTAAGACCAAGATCGATAATGATTTTTGATGATGTATCATATGGAAAACAAAGAAATATAAAAGATTATTTTTCAATGGGTCGTCACAACGATGTGGATACGTTTTATATATGTCAGACTTACAGTTACGTTCCAAAACAGTTAGTTCGCGATAATGCAAATTTATTAGTGGTTTTTAAACAAGACGAAAGAAATTTACAACACATTTACAACGATCATGTAAATACTGATATGAGTTTTAACTTTTTTAAAGAGTTGTGTGTTAAGATATGGAAATCCGGTCAAAATAAATTTTTAGTTATAGACAAAGATAGCGCTTTAAACAGAGGTCGCTATCGATCAGGATTTGATATATTTATTCAATTTTAATATTTAAAAATAGTCATTTGTTGTACAGTCATTAGTGAATGAACATGGAAACGTTTGACGAGTCCTGGTTTAGTAATAAAACTAAAGAGGAAATAGTAAAGAGTATTGCCGAACTACGTAAGAATATAAAGAAAAAACATAGAGCGTTAAAACACGAGATGTTAGAAACGGAAGAACTTTGGGAAAAACAATTAAAACCTATTGCCGAACCGTTGAGGAAACTTGTGGAAGATAGTGAACAGACGAGAGAAGAAGAAGAAATAAGGGATGTGAAAAATGAACGTAAAAGGAAATTATTAAAAAACGTTGAAGGAAACGAAGACGAGGTGACACCCGCTAAACGATACGTTCCTGTCCCACCACATGGTGTTAAAAGAAAACAAAAAATTAATTTACCTACAAAACCGGATTATGAAAGTGATTATGAATACGATGATGGTACTGTCGAAACGCCTGTGTCAAAAAGAGTCGCAGTTGAACCGCTCGAAAATATGGACGCCGAAGAGCCGCCTGAATTGATGGAAACCATAATTAGTAATCCGTTATCAACACCAATAAGTCAACATGTTATTTATGAACAACAGGCCTCGGGCGAGGAACTGTTAAAAACTCCGGAAGGTAAATTAATGGCTAAAAAATATATACAAAATACATTTACCGGAAATTTAGCTAAAGAATATTTTATGAAATTAATTGCGGGGAAAAAAGAAATAGACCATAACTATGGTGTACATGTGGATGGTGATTTATGGAAAATAGGTGACAAACAGTTGGAAATATCTGAAAATGATATCATAATCGATGGGAAGTTATATCCCGGAACACGCGGTTTATACGAATTAATATTTATGAATAATCCAAACGAGTACGCATATGATGAAAATGATTTGAATAATTATGCATCCATTATTTTAAACACAAATGTACACCGACAGAACTATTCTGCTTTAGGTAAAATCCGCGCCAACAGAGGTAATAAATATAGAAATATCATTTCACAAATTGTTGCACAACATAAACATCCGACGATGGAGACTCATGCAGATCAGGTAGCAACAGCAACGTCATCAAGCGTGCCTAGTGGCAGCGGATTGGTTCTATCAGATTCACAACCTAATGTAATATATTTTGACGATCCAAACGAGCTTGTAGACAGGCTGAGAATACTACTTGCATCACAAGAAGCGGGAAACACCGGTCATGTAAATGAAATAAATTCAATAATGGAAGAATTGTATGAGTTAATTAAACCTGATGAGAATCAATAAATATATGTATTTGTTTACTTTATTGTTTAGTTTTATTCAGACTTCCTACTAATAGACTACAAAAAAAAAAAAAAAAAAAAAAAATGAGTCTTGACAAATTTGGTCGATATAAAACTGGTGGGGGAAAACCAATAAGAGGACCCAAAGGAGATGGATTTCAGTTTACCAAAGATGGGAACTATAATATAGAAAATAAAAAGCTATGCAACGTTGCCAGTGCTACTGATCCAAGAGACGGTGTCAACTATCAAGATTTATTAGATAAACTCGACGCACTAAAAACCTCGATGGATAATAATATAAAAACGTTTTTATTAAATTTGGAAAATAAAGTAAAAGATCATTTAAAAGAGGTGTATGAAATTATTGACGCTGTAGATGTTACAAAAAATTATATAAGCTTAAAGCAAAAAAGACGTATTGTACGTGTAAAGCCGAGTCATGATAAAAACGATGTTGTAATTAGAGAAGAATTAGATAAAGTCGATAAAGCGTTAGGTAATTTTTCTCAAGAAACTAGAACTATTGTTATCAGTTTAAATCAAACTGTTGAAAAGAATAATTATGATTTTCAACGGTTTAAAAACGAAATATTAACACGTATTGCTGATTTGAATTCTGTAGTATTCAAAACAGAACCACCTAAACCAAACTATCGTTCTGTGGCTGACATAACCAGCGGTGGCGACGGCGGTGGAAGTACAACATTAGCATCTCAATGAGTGCACGTGTCAGTCGACGTCAGGGAGCTGGCATACTAAGTTCTCTTGCCAATACCGCTGGCACGTTATTGAACAAATCTATAGATTTATTACCTGTGGAACTGCATATTCCCGGATATCAATTTTGTGGCCCCGGAAGTAACCTAAAAAAGAGATTAAGTCGAGGGGATAAAGGAATAAATAAATTAGACGCCGCGTGTCGTGATCACGACATCGCATATTCGAATAGCGCTGATAACAAAAGTAGATCTATAGCGGACCGTATATTAGCCGAACGGGCTTGGGAAAGAGTTAAGGCTTCTGATTCTAGTTTGGGTGAAAAGGCGACAGCTTGGGCCGTAACAAATATAATGAAAGCTAAAACCAAAATTGGTGGGGGTACTAGAAAACGATTGAAGAAAAATAAAAATGTTTTCAAAAGAAAAAAACGACAGTGTAGGAAAAAAACTAAAAAAACGACAAAGCATTCAAGGAAAAGAAGTGGTAGGGGTCTATATTTGAAACCATACAGAGGATCAGGAAGTAAAAAAAAAAATTTCTAGCTTATAACAATAAATTGATTGCTGATATACCTAAAAGAGCTTTAACAAACCTAGATATTTTAAAATATGCAAAATTACTGAGGATTCCTTTTTTTAGAGGTGTATTTATGCGTGATTCACTGCCATCGACAATTAATGAAATAGAATCAGGAATTGTAAATTTAGACACTCTGCATGGACCAGGAACTCATTGGGTATGTTATTTAAAAAAAGGATATAATGTAGATTATTTCGATAGTTTTGGCAATCTGCGTCCACCATTAGAATTGCAACAGTATTTCAACAGTGGAACACATAGTGTGGTAATAAAGTACAATTATTTTTCTAAACAAAAAGAGAACACCACAAATTGTGGTCATTTGTGTTTAGACTTCCTTACGACACGTATTACTATTTAATAATGATTTGTATCACAGGAAACAGTTCTCATTTAAAATGCACGCTGTTTCCACCGTATGATCTTAGTTCGAACAGTGAATGGGAAATGGGTTTTATCGATTTAATGACGTACAATTCAATTCCTAATATAGAAGAAAATATTAATAATAATATTTATATAGGCGATATAAGAATTAGCTTGCCGACTGGAGCGTTTGAAATTGACGATATAAATAATTTCATTACTAAAGAATTGGAAATTAAAGATCCGACAACAAAGTTTGTGCTTAGCGCTAATATTAATACATTAAAAAGTGAATTATTCTGTTCAAAAGAAATTGATTTCACAAAATCAAATACTATTGGACCGTTGTTGGGTTTTGATAAAAATGAGACATTGGAAGCAAATAAATGGCATAAATCACCTAACCAGGTTCGCATTAACAAAGTGGATACTATACGAATTACTTGTAATCTAGTACACGGATCATATAGAGACGGGATTGAAGGTCATATACTTCACGAATTTTATCCTTCGGTCGGTCCTGGTTTTAAGATCATTGAAAAACCTAGTGTTATTAAATATTTACCAATAAATAGACAATCGACTCTGAGTGAAATTCATATTAGATTGGAAGATCAAAACGGTGATTTGATTAATTTTCGCGGAGAATCTATAAATATACGTGTGGATATCAGAAAAAGAAAACAATAATGGGAATTGTATTTGAAAATAATTGTTGTAATAAAAAATCTACTTTGGTACCTAAATTGGTCAGTACAGCAGAAAAAAGTGTGAATACATCGACGGCGAGTGTCAGTCGTAAAAGAACATTCAAACCATTAACATTAAGAAATCGCATATTTCTTAACACTCTACCAGGATTCAACAACAACGATAGTAACAAACAACAATGAACCGCATCTTAGATGTAGGTGCTGCAGTGCATTTTGATGAATCTATTACAGATTTAGAATGGCATTCACACAATCCGTACACGTCTAACTCGTTTAAAAACAGCGATGAGATTCGAATTCCAGTACATCAACAAGATGTTTATACTTTACCATCAAAAAGTTTTCTTTTAATTGAGGGGAAAATATTAAAAACTAGTGACACTAAGTTAGATAATGTTACAAAATTTGTAAACAACTTTCCAGCTTTTTTATTTGATGAAATAAGATACGAGTTGTGTGGAACAGAAATTGATCGTGTAAAAAATGTTGGCATTACAAGTACTATGAAAAATGTACTAACCTCTCGTCCTGTTGATGCAAACTGGATGAACAACGCCGGCTGGAACCTTACAACTACAGAAGACTTAACAACTGATTCAGGTTATTTCTGTGTGTGTGTCCCATTAAAATTATTATTGGGATTTGCTGAAGATTATAAACACATTTTATTGAATGTTAAACAAGAACTTGTATTGTTACGTTCATCAACTGATAGAAATGCAATTATACAAGTGTCGCCTGCTTTACACGATTGTACAATTGAAATTAGTAAATTAATTTGGAAAATGCCTTATGTAAAAGTAGAGGATGAAATTAAATTAACACTTTTGAAAATGACAGATACCGATCAAACTATTACCATACCGTTCAGACGGTGGCAATTACATGAGTATCCATCACTTCCAAACTCAAAGTTTCAAACATGGACTGTAAAAACTTCATCAATGTTGGAAAAACCAAGATATGTTGTAATTGGATTTCAAACTGATCGTAAAGATTCGACAGGCAAAAACCCATCTCATTTTGATTTTTGTAATTTGGAAAATGTTAAATTGTATTTGAATAGCAAATATTATCCTTATGACAATATAAATGGTAATAAATCTCTATTATACGAACAATATTCAAGATTTCAATCTTCTTACTATGCTGGTGCTGATGATCAGCCTTGTTTAACTAAAAACTTATTTTTAAATAAGATGCCAATGTTTGTGATTGATTGCTCTAAACAAGTGGACACATTGAAAACAGGCTCTTTGGACATTCGTATTGAACTGCAGACTACAGCCGACTTTCCAGCCAACACTTCTGCTTATTGTCTAATCATAAATGATGCGTTAGTGCAGTACAATCCATTATCTGGAATTGTTAAAAAAATTATGTAATTTTATCACTTCTTGTAGAATAAAAAAAATTTTTTTTTTAATTGACTTATTATTTCTCCTAATATATAAACAACAAAGTGGGGGAAAAATACAATAAATACAATACAAATAGTAGAAAAAAGATAAACTTTTTATTTACAAATATTAGTAAAACAGTAAAAAAACAGTGTAAGAAATAATTATACAGTAAATGTTTTTTCTTAAAATCTAACAGTTAATAATAATAATTAAGTACAAAGTGCTTAGAAATAATACATCAAATTTATAAATAATGAGACCGCATGATACAAGAAAACTTTTTCACATGTATTAGTGATTAATACATGTGACGTCTATACATCCATCATTTATCGGACGCTTGTTAAACATAAGTTCGTCACACTCTGAACATGCATATTCTTTTAGGATGTTGAAATACTTTTTGAATGTTATCTTTTGTAACGCATAAATTAACTACTTTACTGTATTTAAAACAAAATCCTGCACACCACATACACACTTGTTTACCATTTTTGTTTTTACAAATTATAAAATGAAGAGTCATTGATTGAATCGAATGTTTAAATTTAATCACATTTACCAAATGAAATGGAACAAATTCATTTAATTTGATTGATTTTAAAATAAATTCATTAATTATTACATCTATGCACATTGTTAAAAGAGTATTTTTTGGATAACACTCGTTTACACATTGTTGGCGTCTCAGACTTGCCGGATTAATTTCATTTGAAAATTTATGGTATTCAACAATTTTACTGTACCAATTTGAAAATCGGTGTAGCGTATCTGCGATAGCTGAAAAAGAAAAAAGTTTGCTTGTATCACACTGTCTAATATATACACAATGATTAGTACTTCAACATAAAACAGATTTTTTTTTTTAATTTTGATTATTTTTCAATGAATAATGACCCCACGCTAGTGTATCTATTCCGTTAGAACAAATATGTCTTTTATCATCGTCACAACTCAATGCAAGTTTGTTAACCGTAATAGTTTGTATTATATGTTTTCTAGACCGAAACATTCTCATTTCTTTTCTAATCTTCTTATGCTCAAACAAACAAATTTTAAAATCTTCATAATTTATATTATTTTTTAGGGTGGGTTTAGTTACTCCTTTTGCTTTTTTTAAATGCATTTTTTTTACATTCTCTAAGTAATCATCATTTATTGTTCTATACGCATATAATTTACTTCTGAGACCAATGAATTCTACAACACACACTCCGCACGTTTCGTCTTTAAACGCTCCCAGTCTTTTTTTATTCTCTATAGAAAAACACTTGTGGTCAATCGGATAGTCTGACAAATCGAGATAAGGTTTTAAATTAGGATTTAAAAAATCATTATACAAATCTTCTGTAAATATTTGGTAAAAAAATGAATCTGTATCCATATATAATAATTTAATATTATTCTCATAAAAAGGTTTCATAACATTATAATGCATATGGTACATATGATATTTACTAAGCTCTAAAACAGTGAATCCAATATATATAGGCTTATCGAAAAATATAGTTTCCTTTGACAGTTCGACAGCGCAAAGATTAGCATTGTATATAATTCTATTACGAAAATTAGGTTTAGAAATCAATTTACGTAATCGTTTTTCTTTGTTTACCAATTCTAGGTTTAAACGATTTCTAACATTTTCAATGGTCTTACCAAACATAGCATTATTTAACAACTTATAGAAATCCTTTTCAAAGTCATTTTTTGATTGTTTTCTTTTATCATTATTAAAATTTATATATGGTGCTAGCCAATCGCTTTGATGAAACTTTAAAACGCGATGAATTTTCTTTAATAACAATCCGTTTTGAATAGCCTGTTTTAAGATCATATAGTGACAGACGTAATTTTGCTTTCCACCCAAAGTTGTTATTAGTTTTTCTTGTTTTAAGTGGGGTTGAGTAATTTTCTTTTCAGGCAAAAAGGGGAAATCATTATGAGAGTCGTGTAGAAAGGTCGGATATTCTATATCACATTCTATCATATAACCGATCGAACTATTATCTGATACTGCCATTACATCGAAAATTACTAATTCTTTTTTTGTTAACCATTTAAAATTATCTTTAGGCATGGGCTTACACATTGCCAGTCCGTACAAATTATTGGCATCAATATATGTTATAAATGATGTTGGTTTTTCCCTATCGTACATTTGTTTTAAATAAAAATTATTTGCTGTTGCAAAACGTTGAACACAAGACACAACACCGCCTCTAATGCCTCTCTCGATAAACATGTACATATCATAGTCTGTTATCAGTTCTAAAGCTACTTTAGTATATTTTAACATTGCATCAAACGTCAGACTTGGCAGTGTCAAATAATGAGCCGGGTCGAGTTCATAGTTCTCTAAACATATGTTACGGAAATTTTCAAACACATCTGCAAGCAAAAGTACGTCTGTACACAAATACAAATCAGAATAAGCACCAAGATTGGTACAATTGAAATGAGACCAGACTTTTTTTGCGTGTTCGTAATCTGCATTGTCAATATCTTCATCTAATAATTTATTATAAAAACACTCTTTCGGTGGTAATTCAGTTTCATTAAGTCTGTCCCAACTGTCTGTATAATCATAACAATAGACACCTTTTCTTGTCACAAGTGAGATTTCATCGTTTGAAAAAAATAAACTTGAATATTTAAATCTATCTTTAGGTAGAATATTTACAAGTTTACTCAAACTAGTACCTAAAAATCTGAAACTATCTAAAAACCTCAGTTTTAATCCACTTTTAGTTTTTTTAGCAAATGAAACATACTTTTCTGAGGTATTTGGAATTACATCAATTTTTTCCTCATCACAGTCCAACTGACGAACAATAATATGAGTATCATAATTCGACGATCCGTGTAGTATGACTGGTAAATACCTTTGATTAATTCGTTTCAAATTACAATCTCTACATAAAATATTTCTAAATTTTCCTGTAAAATGACAATGATCTCTTACTGGTCTATCAATCATACTGAACACTAAATTACACAGTTCACAATTAGTCGCTGTATCTACCCTATTTTGTTCTTCTACAGTTAACGGTAACATTGGTACATTATTTTCACTAATTAAGTCGCCAATCAAATTAGCTATAGAAATTAAATAATCCATAAACTTGGCAGCAGCATTTTCACCACGATATATGTACAGGTCTTTTGGTAAATGTTCCGCTATACAATCACTTAAATCACTATCGATCACTAGATATACACAAACACTCATCGGTTCGTGTATATTATTAATTGTTGTGAATTTACTCTGTTTTTCGTTTACATTTTTTTGCAAACACTCGAAATCTGCATACGCAACTACAGGTACTTTATACTTAAAATGTACATTCTTAAATTTTAAAATTGGTGGATCATCGTTTTCATCCGATTCCGGCATTTTTACTGCAGCAGGTTTATTAATACAACAATAGAGTTTATGGGTTTTCAACTTTTTATGACAGTTCGGCTGTTGATAATGAGCAAAACAGCGTTTACAAAATACCATAGACTTTTCATGTTTAGTCACCTGACTTCTAACTAATCTGGAAAAATTACTGATATAACAATAATGATTGGTTGTACTATTGGAAATTAACAAAAGATCAAAATGATTTGCACTCTCGTGTGTACACACCCTCAATGGATACACCTCGTTTTTTTCACTTATACCATAGACATTAACGCTTACACCACTATTAACTTTTTCAAACTTTTTTATATCTTTTAATTCAACTGGAAATTTAAGCATGTTGAAATTAAACTTATCACACAAATTTCTATACCTATCATCAATGCATTGTTTATTGTTCCCATTTACATAACGAGCTAATATAGCCCACTGAAAACATTTGTTATCATTAAAATTTTCTGGATTAATTACTGCATGTTTTTTTTTAATTTCATTGTTTAATTGTAAATAGCTTGAACCTGACAACGGTTGATAGCGACTAAACCGTAACAATATGCCGTCAACAAACAGTAAGCTCCACCCACTTCCTTTACCTTGATATTCACTCTCTTCGTGACATATTTTTTTTATCATATCATGTAAAATCACATTTATGTCTGAACCATGAAATATAGACACGTTTATTGTTTTGAATGCACGACTTTGTTTCTCGTTACTACTAGGTTTTACGTAAGTACATTCTAAAACAATATTAAATTTAACAGCACCATAATCTTTTAACATTTGCGTTATTATATCATTAATAGAATTTTTATTATTTATTAAAATTAAACAAATATCTTTAAAGTGTTTCTGATTATTTTTCCAAAAATAAGTCTTTAGATTTCCTTTAAATGCATTTTCCAATTCTATAAAACTGTCATTTTGAAAATTGCTATCATATCTTAGCCTAGCAGTTTTTCTTTTTAAATTTACAAATTCTTCTTCCTGAGGAGTAATAGACGTTGTAGAAGGACCCGGTACGTCAATTTCCATTGGTTCAACATCAACAACGTTTTGTAGTTTTCTTTTTTTAAAAGGAAGAAATTTATTATTTTCCATCTGAAAAAAAAAAAAATAAAAACTTTTTTTAGATACCAGACGATCCAAATCCGTTAGAACCACGTTCTGTCACGGTGTCTACACTATTGGTTATCATATACAACTGAGGACATTTTGCTTGCTCGCAAATAAGCTGAGCAATCTTGTCACCTTTCCGTATTAAAAAATCTTGATTTGAATGATTAAACAATATAACGCCAACATTACCGGTATAATCAGGATCAATAACACCTGCACCAACGTCAATTCCAAATTTCAATGCTAACCCACTTCTAGGCGCTATCCTACCATAACAATTTTTAGGAAGTTTTATTGCTAGGTCAGTAAATATAAGTCGTCTGTCGCGTTTTGGAATTAATACATCAAGCGGTGAACATAAATCAAAGCCAATTGAATGTTGTGTTGCACGTTGAGGTACTATTGCATTGTCAGACAATTTAACATAGCCCAAATATTCTTCATAAACTGTAAATAAATTAAAAAAAATTATTAGTAAATAACCTAAATATTATTAATATTTAAATGTAAATAAAATATTAGTAAATATAAAACTAAATATTATTAATATATAATTGTAAGGAAAAACATCTTAACTACATAATTGTTCAAACCGCTACCTCAGTTAATATTAGTAATATATAAATTTAAATAAAATGTTAGTAAATATAAAACTATATACTATTAATATATAAATGTTAGTAAAAAAAAAAATCTTAACTAATTAAATGTTCTAACCCTAAATATATTAATGAAAATAAAATGTTAGTAAATATAAATGAAAGATAAAAAATTAGTTAGGATGTTGTTGTTGGTCTATTCTTTTTTCTTATCAAATTTAATTGTTTCTTTTTTCACGTTTTTAATTTTTAAAACCCTGTTCCCAACTTCTGTAAGAATATTATTGATCAACGTCAAAATTTCCGATTCGTCTTCCTTATTTTTATTTAATAAAAAGTATCCTTTTTTTGAGACTTTCTGCCAGTAGAATTTCTCCGACTGGCATTTTTTCAAGTCATTGACGTCGGAAATTTCGATTTTGATCAAGTGGGTACCTGTTTCACCGGGAGTTGAGATCTTTTTTCTTACGTTACCTGATTGGAAAGAAAATTGTTGACTTATTACAAGTGGTTCATTTTTTTTAGATTTTTTGAATAATTTAGCAAAGTTGTCATCACCGTCATCGTCACTACTAGATTCGGAATCGCTAGTGAAATTTGGAAAATTTGGGGTTTTGTTAGACGTTGATGAATGTTTTCTTTTGTTAGTTTGGTTCAGAACATCCCTAGCTATTTTCAACAACTGTTGCACTGTCGCTAATGGAAACTTCGTCATTCCAACTATTGGTTTATTTAGGACAGGCTGGAAAATAGCTAGCAGTTCTTCGTAGTCCCTGACCAAATCGGATTGTGCATTCAGGCTGTCCTCATTAGAAATATCAGAATTAGAAGTAACTTTATTTTTGAAAATTTTGAAAAGCTGCTGCATGCAAATTGTTAACTGTCTAGAGATTGGATTTGTTAAAATTTCATAGTTTCCTTTAAGATGGACAACCAGCCTTTCCCATTTGGTTAGAGAATCAACGCCTAACAAAAACAGGCTTTCTATTATTTGTATAATTGTGAAAAAGGTACCCTTAGTCTGTTGTTGAGAACAGGACGGGGATGTTCTTGAGCAGGACGGCAGGTTTTGTGATTCCTCGCTCAGGTCAATGACGATCTGCTGCTGTTGTTCATCGGCCATTATTTTCTTAGAAAAAATCAAGAAGCTGAAAAAAATTCATTAAATTAATATAATTACTTGAATATACGAGAATAAGGTTCCAGTTAAATGAATAAATTGAGAAGTAAAATTATTTCAATATCCAATTTGTATAATAATTTATTTTATAATTAATCGTGTATATAGAATAAAGTTTCAATTAAATGAATAAATTGAAAATAAAATGATTAAAAGACCAACAAATAAAATCATTTCAATATCTAATTTATTTTATAATTACTTGTATATAGAATAAAGTTTCAATTAAATGAATAAATTGATTAAATTGAAATTAAAAAACCACCAAATAAAATTATTTCAATATCTAATTTGTATAATAATTTATTTTATAATTAATCGTGTATATAGAATAAAGTTTCAATTAAATGAATAAATTTTAAAAATAATAAAATGATTAAATTGAAATTAAAAGACCGCCAAGTAAAATTATTTCAATATCCAATTTGCATAATAATTTATTTTATAATTAATCGTGTATATAGAATAAAGTTTCAATTAAATGAATAAATTTTAAAAATAATAAAATGATTAAAAGACCAACAAATAAAATCATTTTCAATATCTAATTTATTTTATAATTACTTGTATATAGAATAAAGTTTCAATTAAATGAATAAATTGATTAAATTGAAATTAAAAAACCACCAAATAAAATTATTTCAATATCTAATTTGTATAATAATTTATTTTATAATTAATCGTGTATATAGAATAAAGTTTCAATTAAATGAATAAATTGATTAAATTGAAATTAAAAGACCACCAAGTAAAATTATTTCAATATCCAATTTGTATAGAATAAATTTTCAATTAAATGAATAAATTGAAAATAATAAAATGATTAAAATTTGTATAATAATTTATTTTATAATTACTTGTATATAGAATAAAGTTTCAATTAAATGAATAAATTGAAAATATATATTTATTCTATTTTCAAAAATAGTGAAAATTATTAAGTTTTATTTTATTTTCAAAGAGTTAGACGAATATATGTTGTTCTTTCCTTTCTTTAAAATAGTAATCTTCACTATGTAAAACAGAACAATAATTACCTTATGTCAAAGTCTTTGTGGACGTACTACGACGACAGCAGCAGCAAACAGGTCTGAAGATCTAGCGAGGATCTAGATGAGAAGACAAAAGTGTGAAGATCTGGGGTTTTTTTCAAAGAGTGATGACTATGTTGAAAAAGATGTGTAGACTCAGCAACGAGGAAGAAACTGGTGAAGGTGAAAAGATCTCAACCAGAAGAGTGTTTGAAGAAAAGAGGTGGCGTACTACGGTGACTACGACGACTACGATGGTCTAAGGGTGAGGAAGGTGTGGAGCTCTGCTGAACAGCGAAGAAGAAACTGGTGCAGGAACTCTGAAGTCCCACTCTTGCACGGGAGTATATATAGGGGTCAATTAGTATGTAAGGTAGCGCGCTGAATGATACACGTAGCGCTCAACCTTTTCATTGGGCCTCGTTAATAATAAAGAACAAACTAACAATGTGACAATATTTTATTTTTTTTGTACATAACACACATTTATAAATTTTAAACAAATATTTTTAACCAACACATGTTAAAATAATATATTATAATTGGTTACATACCACATTGATACTGTTTTATTTCACTTAACAAGTTTGAATTTAATGGAAACAATATATTAACTTCTTTAATTAATATTATTAATTGGCTGTTGATCCACTACTATCACTTTATTAAATATACTATTAGTAGGTGAAAATATCATTTCATGAATATTATGTAATTCTTTTAAATAATCCAAATCTACATAGCCTATTTCTTCAGTCCGATTACGTGAACATAGTCTTTGAAAACAAACCTCTGGTTCAGTTTTTAAATAAATAATGAATTTGAAATAATATATTATAATTGGTTACATACCACATTGATACTGTTTTATTTCACTTAACAAGTTCGAATTTAATGGAAACAATATATTAACTTCTTTAATATTATTAAATGACTGTTGATCCACTACTATCACTTTATTAAATATACTATTATTAGGTGTAAATATCATTTCATGAATATTATGTAATGCTTTTAAATAATCCAAATCTACATAGCCTATTTCTTCAGTCCGATTACGTGAACATAGTCTTTGAAAACAAACCTCTGGTTCAGTTTTTAAATAAATAATGAATTTGAAATAATATATTATAATTGGTTACATACCACATTGATACTGTTTTATTTCACTTAACAAGTTCGAATTTAATGGAAACAATATATTAACTTCTTTAATATTATTAAATGACTGTTGATCCACTACTATCACTTTATTAAATATACTATTATTAGGTGTAAATATCATTTCATGAATATTATGTAATGCTTTTAAATAATCCAAATCTACATAGCCTATTTCTTCAGTCCGATTACGTGAACATAGTCTTTGAAAACAAACCTCTGGTTCAGTTTTTAAATAAATAATGAATTTATTTTTTCTAATGACATTTGGTAATATATCATACAACTTTTTTAAAATATTAAACTCAAAATTTTGTAATAGATTTTTTTCTAACATAAGTTTTGAAAAAATCTCAAGACTATCTGTAACAGATCTTTCAACTATCACAATTTTACCTAATTTTGAATATTCCTCAGCTTTAGACTCATTTTCCATCATGGACAATAACGCTAAGACTTGAAACATAAAACCCCATCTTTTTGTATCTTCATAAAACAATTTTAATACATTTTTACCACTTAAATTTAACCAAACATCAAGAGGTTCATTGATGAACATACTATTATAACCATTATGATTTAAATAATCGCACAATATATTTCCAAAAGTTGATTTTCCTGCCGATATATTTCCTTCAACATGTATAATCATTATCTTATTTTATTAATTATATATTATTTATGTGACAACAGGAAAAATACAGTAACAGATTCAAATACACGATATGTAATAATAAATCAATAATTGCTTATTAATCATACATATAATCGTGCACAATGACAAATAAAACTAGTTAAAATGCAACATTGAATCTAGCCTTCCAGAGCCTTTTATAGAAGCACGTCGTCAATGTTAGAGGACGGAAACGTTATGGCGCTGTGCTAAAATATTGATTCAAATAAGCCGGACGAAGCTTCACTGACTTATATTGCTTGACTACTAATAAGCTTGAAAGCAGCACGCGCGCGGCTTTGAAAGCGGCGCGCAAACGTAATGAGGCACGCGCGAACGTGATGAGGCGCGCGAACGCTTTGACTACTAATGAGAACGCTACACACTCACACTCGACTTGGACACAGGTCGGGGGTCGACACGTGAACGGAATAACAACTAGGCGGACCCTTAGGGCGGGGGTCAAAGGTCAGAGGTTAAAGGTCGGAGGCCAGAGGGCGGGGGGCCAAGGGTCAAAGGTCAATGACTTTAGGTCGTGACCAATGATGACCTTTAGACGAAGAAGTCAATGGCCCCCTTAGGCTGGCTGTGGAGTCAGAGACCTTTGAACGATGTCAATGTCGTCGGACCGGACCGACCTTGTCTGGTATGCAGACTAATGTTGATGTATTGCCATATATGGTGGGTGGATGTGTGCGGTATGCGTGCTAGTGAGGTTTTGACACGTGCCTTGCATGTTAATTAGATAACGGTACTTCTTAAACCGACAAAACCTCACTACTCCAGGGAAGTACAAATTTGTATAATATTTAACATAACTTTTTATAGAGACTGGCATTCTCCTACTTTACACTGAGATCCAGCCTTTTAATGCTAGGTATCAAACGTTTACAATTGATTAATATTCTATTGATTTAATAACCCTTAAAATAAGTTCAAATAGGCCTTCAACTACATTATACCGTATTAAAATTTTACCACAAAAATATAAAATGCATCAACATAAAGCCTGCCTATAAGTATACATTTATGATCAGGTCATCGTGTGTTGTCAGTGGATATGAATAATGAGGAATATGTCTTCATTGGAGTGAATTTAGCGGTCTTCCGTCTTCATCACGCGTCAACGTCACTTTCACTAAGTATAGATGATATTTTGAGAAAGGCTTATAATTCGATATGTAGTGAAGTTAATATTATCTATCTACAAAAGAGATGAATCGTTTCGTGACATATTTCTGGCTGATGAAAATCAAGGAATGTAATTTTATAGATTATTTAGTTTAAATAATTTATTTATGTACATTCTTTAACAGATATCTAATCATATAATTACACAGAATATTAAAAAATATATAGTTTTGAGGTTTTTGTTAGCCAAGATATAAGTATGCATAAACAAGTATCTGCACACTTGTTTTTTAGTTTTAAAAATATGGAAAACGCAATTTTCTTTTATCATATTCATGAATGTCGTGGTTCTTGGAATTTTTTAATATTAAATTTTAAATAGTCCGACAAGTTGCTTAAAATGGAATCTGTCACGATCAGAAATGAGTCCAGATTAAGATTTTAGAATTACTTACATCGCAAACTTATAGTAGTTTTTAATTGTATTGAGAAATTTCATAAAAATAAAATGCAAAACGTTATTTTTGTTTACTTTGTGTATTTATTTACTTTGTATTATTATATTTTTTACCACTGAAAGTGTTTTATGAAAACCACCTACCTATTTGCCTTAATAACAATTTAAGTGGTCTTCTCACAATAAATCCCTATTAAGTATTGATTCTTAGCGTATAATCCGTGGAGGATGTTTCCAGCATCCTGGAAACTCACGCTGATCGGGCGACTGGAGGAAAATGTTTGGTAGTAAGAAACTCCTTAAAAACAAACTTATTTCTAGGTAATATTATCTTGAGTCTATTCACTACTCAAAAATATAATTAATAAAGATATATGAAACAAACAGATCTTAACAGGAGAAGATAAGACCATCAAGTAATTGTTTCTACTAATTTAAATCTCATTCAAACACTCACAAACAATATAGACTTTATAAATTATTTACTTTTGTAATTAATTACAATACAAATGAACGTCACAAAACACCAACTTATTACAATGTCAGTACAAAACGTACAAATAGTATGGTGATTGATATCGGTAAACCACGCTTATCTTCCTCAGACCAGATGGATTTACAAAGATCACCATTATATCAGTAGATTTTGTACTTATATTTTAACAGATTTGTCTAGTGTGGCGTTCACTTGTGCTGTATTTTCACCAGCTCGTACTGTGCTCGTCAAAAAACTATTTTTTTACAGAATAAAATGGAAATACCAACAAAGTACCACATGACATTTTTATCACATTTTATTTAAAACAAATATCGACGAAATTAGTATTAGTGCTTATTAAGTGTTGTCATTCACTTTGAAACATTATACTGCTCAAACGAATGGCAACTAGGAAAAAGGTTAGTTTGCTGATATAAAGCTGTGTCTTAACTAATAAAAAGACGTTATTACTTTGCAACTGTAAACAATCGAATCCCCATTGCTAACCGATCCGATTGTCGTAATCACCCCTAAACAATAGCCTATTGTCTGTTCTTGCACTATCTCGGGATGTTTATTATTGTTTAATTACGTCCAGTTTATGGGGTGCAGTTAAAGTTTAATTGCAGCGTCGCGTCTGTTGCAGATTGCGTCCAGCCGTTGACTGCACTGTTGTAAACCTAACTCGTATAAACAAGTTTATTTAGGTCGCAGAGCAAACTAAATATTTAACTGTCTTAGAACGTAGTGGTCGATGTCTTCAAACGTAATAGTTTCTTGTGTTGAACGTAATGTTGGCCTACCATAGGCATATTTTACACTATCTCCAGACTACAGAGAATTGAGTCAGGACCACTTGAACAAGGGATGTGACGTTTCTTTGACGAGGATCTTGTGCAGACGGCTTCAGTAGAATGGAACAGTGACGTCATTTGATTGTCAATCGCCTCAGCTCCGCCTAGACTATCCCTGTCTCACGGGCGCGTGGACCCTTGGTATACAACGAGACTAATTCATTGGCATCCCCATTCCCCAGTCAGTCAGTCGGACTCTGGTTATAGTTTGCTCATACGTTCTGCTTTGTATCGTGAACAACTGAACGCCTGTGAATCGTCCTAGCAACTACGTCACACTAGCAGTAGGAGAAGCTTCACCCTCATCTCTTCCTGAATAATGTGTAGTAAAGAGGAGGTTAGCCCAGTTAAATGTTCATACGAGCACTTGCAGTATTTGTGACGTCAACACTAGACTTTCCAGTACAGATTGCTCATACACATCAGTCGCCCCAGTGGTTATATGTACACGCGTTTCTTTTGTTTGACCATCATTTTAACCGTCATAAACCACTGATTCTGACAGTACAGTTAGATATAAATAATCTCTAAAACTATATGTTTCAATGTTTTAAGTAGCAAATTGTGAATAATATTTTCAGTCAAAAGATTAAAACGTCAGTGAGTGAGAAATCAATCAATATTTGATTGATGGTCAGAAATATTTCACCAACGTTTTAGACAGTTTCCATATCAAACACTTTTCAGCATTTAAATCTTTCTTATACGAGAGTTTATTGTTTTTGTTTTTTGAGTTATTGTTTTTAACTAACAAGTTATAGGCCAAAATGTGTTTGGTCTGTCTAAAATAGTATTTGGCTAAATTGTTGTTATACCACCCAATTCCCAAAATCGTACTCTAGAAAAAAGAAAAATACCATACGATTTCGATATAAATATAATTTTTATTTAAAACGATAAACACATTATGTACTTTTAACATATTAAAAATGGTATTGTAGAGTTGGACTGTTATATTTTAAGAAGGACTTTACTCGTACTGTATATCCTGTAAACTATACATATTTTTGAATGATTGATTTGTATATTAATAGAACTAATGTGTGTATTTTAGTATGCAGGCTAGCTATTTTTTTGACTAAACATTATATAATTTTTTTCTATGCTCGGCCCTCTTAATATCGACATGGCGTCTGCTCAATGGTTGTTATCGGCGTGGACACTACTACAGGATTCTGGGGTGTCCATATTGGATGGTAGTTATTGTCCGGATGTGGTATAGAGGAGTTAACTAAGTTCAGGCAGGTCAATTAGCTGACAATCAGACCAATAATATGGTGGCACTCGAGGTGCGACATGGAGTACCTGTGTTAATCCCAGCGACCCAAAGGGCCATAAAACTGGCACTCGAGGTGCGACATGCCACCTCAGGTAGACCGGCGAAGGGTTGCGGGGTTGTAGACGCGCTCTCTCTCTGTGTGTCCATAAATAAATAAATAAATAAATAAATATATATATATATATATATATATATATATATATATATATATATATATATATATATGAATAGACCTACCTATATATACCTAACCTAACCTAACCTAACCTAACCTAACCTAACCCACCCACCCTCCCATACACGTACATTGGTAGTAATTGTATTGGTAACAATCGTTAATCATGTGTCTCATTGTATGGCTGTAGTGTTCAGATAATTTTATCACTGTAAATATATCAACTATTAGCCGCCAGACCAACACGGCCACACTGCTAGCCGAAGCGCCATGTCGCACCTCGAGTGTTAGTTTTGGGTTCTCTTTCGCTGCATGTCGCACCTCGAGTGTCCAATTATGACCCTCAGGTAGTCCATGTCGCACCTCGGGTGCCCCCAATAATATGTGGTTCGGATTCCACGTAAAGCTGTAGGTCCCTTAGTTGTCCAAGTTATTGGGCTATTAATAAATGACTCTATATTAGACTATACAGGTCCTCCACACTCATCCTAAACTCATGTCATCATACATATTCACCTTAAAAGTTATGTCGGCGTCTCATTTGTAAGAAGTTTCCCAACCAGACCATGGGAAGACTTATACAGTGTCCAAGCTACCACACAAAGCATTCTTATAAAGTTGTCCGCACAATTGTGTGGACTTCCATCTGTCTCTCTGACAACTTGACTCAACTTGTCCGGAGTAATTTATGAACCCTCCTCCAAAGTCATTGACACCATTGTAGTGGCTCAGACTACGACTGGAAAAAAGAAAAATAACTTAAGATTGTGTCCAATTAACCTCAATTATTCCTAGCAATAAATTTAGAAAAACTATTGCAAGAATTATTCTGTATATTTTTCAATTTTTGGGAGAGAACATTTTTAAAGCTCAGTATAAGAACTATAAATAATGGAGATTCCTCAAACGCATTGATTGTATCATCACTGTGCGAAATTACTGGTTTTTAATTAGTTAATTTTTAATTTTAATTATAAATACGCTAATTACGAACTTTATAGTCACTTCCAAAAATACGATTTCTTGTTGAGCAAGTGGTGAAATATGTGTTTGTATATATTGAGGAGGTTGACTTCAACATCTGAAAACTCATTTTAACGAAAAATCGAAAACTATTTTTTTATATTATAGTAAAAGTTCAAATTTTCTAAAAAATTGATATTTTTCAAAATTTTGTTCGTTAAACTTGTTTTTTTTTTTATCCTGAACACGAATATATCAATATTTTTTCCATGTAATTATTTTGTATGGCCGAAAAATACACTTTTTACTCACCTAGAAAACATAACCTAACTTACCTTAATTGTCTATTTACTCAACAAAATTTCCTGACGGCCGTCCTTCCGGCGGAAATGTTGGTGAATTCGGTTTTAGTGGTAATAGTTGGTGTATATAATGATCACGTAATGGCCGCTAATCGTGATTCGCCACTAAAATAGTTTTCCCGTTAAAATAGTTCACACAATTATTCATTGAAAGTCCATTTCCAAGTATAAAACAGTGAAGAAATATTGTATGAATAATAAAGTGTTCAGTAATTATTTAGTATGTCTTAAAGAAATTCCAATAAATTTATAACAAGTTGTGTTGAAATATGGATGTTGTTAATTTTGTGTTTGGGAAGATAGTAAATACCACCGTTTGGTTGAGCATATAACAACAAAATTATCACTTACTGAAAACAAGAAAATGTTTGTTTTGAACTTAAAATAATCAATTTAAAATTGTTAAAAGAACTAGAAAAGGACCATTTTGTAATTAGTTGCTTTTAATTATTTGATCAAATAATAAACATTTATAAATATAAATTATTAAAGTCACAGAAACAGTAAAGAACATATTTTAGTGACAGTAAAAAATTTGTATTAATAATAGTGAGTATAATAATTGAATTAATAAGATGACTATGTGGATATATTACATGTGTCTTATAACTCTAAATCTATTTCATCAAAATATTCTGAACGTATTCGAAGACAAAGACAACTTTCTTTATGACATCACAAATATGTGTTTATTATTAAGGCGTATTTTTTAGAAAGTTCAAGTAGAAACCAGTTTACTTTAATGTTGCACATAAAATTATACATCAATAGAAGAGGCTTAAAATACGTGCAAATGAAGATAGTTGTCAAAAAACTGCTTTTAGCCTAAATTTAAAAATTTAGTAAAACTTTTATTTTACTTCGAATGCAAAACTCATTATAACACAGTAATCAAACCGAAATCCTCTATGGTATTCTGAGATTCTAATTAATCAGAACGGTTGCACTAATCAAAATTAAAAAAGGAAGAAAAATTATCACACAATATTACTCCTGATTTGAAACCTAAAGAATCAAAAATTATTATGAAATAGAAGAAAACGCCATACATTCTGACGCGTGAAAACGAAGACTAAGCATATAAAAATACCTGAACCCAGTAGGTTAACAAGGCGAATTATAGAATTTTATGAAATATAACAATCCAAACAAAAGTAATTAAGTGGATTGGTGTAAAAATTATAAGGCTAAAACTGACATTGCAACAATGTCAACAATGACTAAGAGAGTATTGATATTTTTACAACAATAATGTGGAGGGAATTGAATCGACACAGCGTCAAACCATTCATTGTTGGCCTCTCAACTCGTGCGGGCAGGCGCTAACGTCTCACTCGACACCCGCAGGAGTTATCTACGGTCGGAACAATAGCGATACATATGTAGCAGCGGCATGTAGCAGGCCACTGCCTCATGTATCACACACCAC
Source organism: Stictocephala bisonia (assembly GCA_035578905.1). Classification (NCBI taxonomy): domain Eukaryota; kingdom Metazoa; phylum Arthropoda; class Insecta; order Hemiptera; family Membracidae; genus Stictocephala; species Stictocephala bisonia. The sequence goes on along the minus strand of JAQJVL010000387.1, from coordinate 784,191 downwards.
TGCTTTCCATATCTGATATATGCGTTTCCCTCAACTGAACTCTACGCTGCCTCCCAGATCTCACGACGGAAGCTCAAATCACGACTCGATTTTATTTTATTAGATTTGTATGCAAATTAGGAGTTTTATTGCCGGAATATAATGTTTTTCTTGCAAGAATGGATTAAATTTACGTGAAGTCTTCAAGCCACTGTCGCTCCTGATCGTAAATAGTTCGTGTGTGTTCGTCGGTGGGAGAGACGGAAAAGGGCCCACAAGACCTTATATAAAATACGTTTGCTAGAGGAGAAAGTTGCATTAGAATAAAGATGAAGTAAACGATGTGACTTCGTTTTTGGTTACAGTTGTTTTACAAACCGACAGGTGTTCCAATATCGGTGTGTTTATTCTGTGTAAATAAGATCAATATACGAACAGTATGCCCTATACATAAGACACTCTGCGTATTAAACTTTCATATAAGAGAAATATTTGTTAACTAAAATGTGTTCAAATAGTAAAATGTATCATTAATATTTGTATCGTTTGACGTGACAGTAGAGTTATTTGGTTAGGTTAGCCCACAGCAAACACCTTAGTCCTAATGCTTTCTTTATTAACAGATCGCATTTTATTTATCATTAATGAGTTGTAAGGTTAAGTTAGTCAGCATTATAATCTTAATGCTTGTTCTATCAAATCAGACTTTAGTCATCATTGATGGAGTTTTAAGATTAGCATGGTATAAAGCAAGAATCACAAAGTTTTCTTCAATACATTACAAATTACAACTCTATTATTGTCCTTGAGTTTTGAGGTTAACTTAGATCTACTCAGCGAGAATTTTCTTGTTTTAAAGACTATAATAATATATTACACTTTCTTCTTCATTCATGGAGTTTTACGATTAACTTGATTCACGACAATCTTCAGTTTTATTATTACTATACTACACTTTAATCTTCACGAATGGAGTTTTAAGGTTATGTTTCTAATAAAAGATACGTCAGTGCTTCAGTTCCAATACATTCTTTTTCTTTAATCTACATTATGTTCATATTTATGTAAGATTAAATTGGCCATATTATTGTTGTATTTTTATTTATTTATTTTTTATTTTACAAAATTGAAAACATCCCAATAAGTAATTAACAAATAAAATAGAATTGTATTTAATGTCTTTTAACTCTTTTTATCGAGCAGCAATAATTGCCTTTTATAAGGTTTTTATAAATTGGTTTTTATTTCAATTTGATTAAAAATAGTAAACACATATTTGTGATGTAATTTTGTTGTCTTATCTTTGAATACATTCAGAATATTTTCATGAAGTATTTTTAGAGATACAAGACTATTAAAAGTAATGACAAATATTATTTATATACCTAGTCATCTTTTCAATTCAATAACACAACAACCCTGGCAACAATGTTTCACTTTTTTCACTACAATATGTTTTTCAATGTTTTTTGTGATTTTATTGAACTACATTTGTATTTGTTTATTATTTTGATCAAATCATAAAAACTGACTAATTACAAAATGGTTCTTTTCGAGATGTTTAACAATTTTAAATTGATTATTTTAAGTCTAAAACTTACATTTCCTTTTTTTATTAGTTGACAATTTTGTTGTAAAAAAATCAACTAAACTGTGGCAGTTACTATTTATCTAAATACAAAATTATCAATATCCATATTCAAAACAACCTATTATAAAATTATTGGATTTTAAAAAACATTCTAAATAATAAATCAATTTCTTTGTTGTTTTTTACTAATAAAAAAAAGGACGCATCATTTTTGTTTTTTAATCGATTTTCAAACAGTACGGCCAAACATTAAAATATCTTAAATCTAATAGGCTAAATCCTTCTCTAAAAACAGTATGAGTAGCGTTGCAGATTTCTTCCTCCAGAGATATTTTACGAAAATAAAACCGTAAAACCACGTGCCTTCAAATGTTGTTGTTCTATGGTGTTTAAAAATATGTTTATCCATTTATTTTTATATAACTCTCAAACATCTATCTTGTAGATGAAATACACGACTTTAACCATGTTGCTTAATACGTTGTTTAGATGATTGGAGGTCGGTCTTCTACCGAGGTCTTGGAATAAAAAATACACTCAGTACATTAACATGGAATAAAACTATTAAATGTCTTGTATGTAGAACTTGTTATTTTGGCATATAACACAATGATCAACAAAACAATAACAGGTATTTTTATTATCAGAAAAAACACAAATAATTGACTAACTAAATTTTTTTAATTTTATGAAATATAATAAATATACTCAGGTAAAAAAACATTAATAATACTTAATATTTTCGGAGATTATGTAATGCTATTGTGTAGTATATTGTTTTTTAATGTTATTGTGTAGTGTAATATATTGTTTTGCAATGTTATTGTGTTGTGTAATATATTGTTTTGTAATGTTATTGTGTAGTGTAATATATTGTTTTGTAATGTTATTGTGTAGTGTAATATATTGTTTTGAAATGTTATTGTGTAGTGTAATATATTATTTTGTAATGTTATTGTGTAGTGTAATATATAGTTTTGTAATGTTATTGTGTAGTTTAATATATTGTTTTGTAATGTTATTATGTAGTGTAATATATTGTTTTGTAATGTTATTGTGTAGTGTAATATATATAGTTTTGTAATGTTATTGTGTAGTGTAATATATTGTTTTGTAATGTTATTGTGTAGTGTAATATATTGTTTTGTAATGTTATTATGTAGTGTAATATATTGTTGTTGTACACAACAGTACAATGTCCTTCCTATTAATTCAACATTGTTTACAAACAGGCTTGATGCTTTCTGTTTAAGTTAGCAATGTTAAAACTTCCATCGCCATCGATAGAAGAAGCTTGATAATAACTCTTTTAATATCGTATGAGAAATGCACTCCACACTATAATTACAATATACTACTGAATCATTGTTAACTTCTATCTTTATACTTTATTCATGCTAAATGTTATCATTTAGTATCCAGTCCAATTATAATTGGTTGCTAGTTTTGTAATAAATGTCACAGACGTCTCCGAGTACAGAGTAAAACATACGCCAACTATAGACATGACTTATGATTTGTGCTCACATCCAAGGACAATTTGAATAAAAACTAACATATGCTAACACTAGGTTATCCTGAGCAAGACCTAGGTTTAGAGCCAATAAACATAGGTAAGAATAAGTGCTAGGCTCTTCCTAAAGGCTGGTAAAAACTTGAAAATTAACGTGAGTAAAAACACCTCCCTCTATTATTTTCTACGTTATTTTTAAGCTGACCGGAGCATTCTTTACCTTTTCCTAGCATTTGCTACCACTCAACCTCAGTTCCCTGTTTGACATCAAACCTGGATCATCCTTTTCAATCAGCATATTTTAATCCTAAATTACATCCTTATAGAAACAGTGTTGGTTTCGTTCATGCGTAAAACTAATCCGTCATTCTTGATTTCTAACATTAGTGGATGTGGAATCCAAAGAGAGCGATCTGTTCGCGATCTAGGTGTACTCGTAGACTCGAAGTTAATCTTCTCTGAACACGTAACCGTGTCGTATCAAAAGCTAGGAGAACCTTGGGTGTCGTCATGTGGATCGCCAGGTATTTCAACGATAAGCACGCTTGTTTAACACTGTACAAGTCCTTGGTCCGTATATGGGATAGGAACCGGGTGTACACAAATGCAGCTCTCGAGGCCGTCCAGAGCAAATTCTTCTCATGGATGGAGTAGAAGTTTCCGGAGCTTGGTGAAGTGAAAACTCGTGCAGAATTGAATTTATCGACTTTATTTGCTCGTTGAGCTGTTAGTGACCTGCATTTTTTTACAGAGTGCTTCATTTCCTCCCTGGTTCATTTGAGAATATTGGTCTTAGAGTTACAGAGTATACATTACTATTAAGAAATCCATTTTTTTCTCTTTTTCATATTTTGGAGTGTGTGATCTGTGTGATTGGTGAGCTTGCTAACATTGCAAACAGGCTTCACCACCTAGATTCTTTCAACAGCAATAATGGCCGGTTCCTAAGGATGCTGAAAGCAGCATATTATTATTGACTGTGTGACTAAACTCACACTCAGCCAGTAAACCCTATTTCTCAAGTGCCGCATGTGGGGCCTGAATGTTGTTTTGGACACTTGAGAGTTCATCTGGTCAGTGTCATGGCCACTGGGTTATTAAAAAAAAGAAAATAAATAAATAAAAATAGTCTTTACCTTAACCTTTACATCGGTTCTCGGCTTCACCACTAATTTTATATCGTTCTAAAATTTTGAGAGCTGGCCAAGTGAGTCAAGTTCCCAAATGTAGCTACTTCCAGTATATTATGAAAGCATAATTTTTAATTGTGAAAGGGTAGCTTAATCCTTGTCTGGTTCGAGTCACGTATGTGTTTAGAATGACTTTAAATATATGTATATTTTGTACAACACATATATCTGTATCCTGAGTGATGAGTACAGAAGTAGTTCCTGCAAGACACCGGTGGGGTCTACTGTCGCCTATCAGTCGCCATATCAGAGCGCGGGTAGGCCAGGTTGCGTGCAAGACGGTACGCCACGGTCTCCGGCGTAGCGTAGTGCACGATCTTGTCTCGGCCGGGGACGCATTTAAAGTAGTTCTCATGAATACCCGGGGCTAACAATGCAACAGGTCAGGCAGGATTTTGTTTTCTTTAGGTGTAACTAGATTTATCCTGGGATCATGACGGTTATTATTGGATGGCAGTTGCGGGTCGTGACCACGTGGCGTGGCGTGCGAGGAGTCCTCCGATCGCTGATAACGCGCCGGGTGGCCTGGCCTCGGCAAATTGGAGAGGGCTACGCAGTCATGCGGAGAGAACGGTCCTCTGTCTTGGGGTGATAGAGACTTTAACAATATGGGCTATCTCATAGCAAATTTTTTATATGTGATATTTAAAATGCCTCAATATATGTTAGTTTGGCCAAACATTACCATTTGTGGGTGAGCTATTACTACCGTACGCGTCTGGCTGGGTGGGAGGGTCATTACCACTGTACGTGTATAGGTACTGCCAATGTTGGCCAAGATGTGTTGGTTTGAATATTGTTCATGTTGAGGAGACAAACAGGTGTGTAGTTTTTGAAAATTGGGAACAAACTTTATTTTGGGGGGGGGGGGGGTTCATTAGGTGAAATTTTTGCCACGTGTTGGTTGTTTAAGCTCTTCATCTTCACTTAGAGAAAACATAATTTATTTTTAATTTTAATTGCCATTTTGATTTTCACTATTAATTTACATCAATTAACTTAATTAGGTAATAAATATGACGTCTCTATGAACATTTAAAAATCATATACTTATGGCATCGAATAAAAACGAGAGGGTACAATAATGATGAAAAGGTGTCGTTTTAAAAGTTCCACGTACGCAAAACTATATTTCAAGCACAAGTGGATCCAGGTAGCTGTGGGATTGCAGCCTCCTTATGTGACCATAAATACGAACAATTAAAAAAAGTAAGATGATTTAAATTTAGAAAATAAAAGTGACATTTAATTAAATAATTGAAAAGGCAAGATTGAGGGGTTAGGTCAGAAACTCTGAGGGAACGTCTTTTAGTAGTCCAAGGAGCATTACAGATTAGGTCGATTCAAATACGGTTGTGGATTGATTTACCATTGTAATGAAGGAAAAGTTGGACTTAGTTACTATGTAAAGTCTTATTTTTGTGGCCATATCCGTATTTTCTTGTTATGTATACATACAGTTTATACATACACAGTTACATTTATATAGTATGTGACTGTATAGCCACAAATGTTGTTAAACTTTTCTTTAATATTGTTATTATTTAAATTTGAGTTTCAGGCCTAAGTTGTATCAAATTCGACCTCTATAATTTGATACATTGGAACTGCAAGCAATGGCAGTTTCAAGGTAAAGATTCAAGAAAACATTTAGGAATCAACTTTAAAGTTGTCACCATTTAATTTTAGTGACCCAAATAAATAGTTAGGTCATAAAACTGTGTATATTTGACATGTTGCATATCATGTGGTATAGTGAACATTGATTGATGTTGTTGTGAATGATTCCTATAATATATCGTTGACGATAAAGGTAAATTTTGATTTTAAAAACATAATGTTTGCTTTGCGATATTTTACATGTACAATGCAGTTTAACGAAACCCACTTCCGTTGTTAGGGTGGTTCCGTGTCGGCAGTGACTGACGGCTGGCCTCATTCCGCTGAGCTCTCGCCAAACTAAATTTCGAGAGGTGAGGTTTTACTCTTTTAGCTGACGTTTCCTTGTTTATTTCATGTTGAATCTAAAACGCCACAAACAGACACATTAAACACAAGTACAATATGTACAATGTAGTTCAACGAAACCCATTTCCGTTGTTCCGTGTGTCGGCAGTGACTGACGGCTGGCCTCGTTCCGCTAGGCTCTCGCCAAACTCAATTTTGAGAGGTGAGGTTTGACCCTTGTTTATTCCATGTTGAACCTCAAACAGATGCAGCAAATACAAGTACAATATATTGTTGGAATACAGTAGATCAATTGATTACTGTTCTGTTTATATAAATTATTTTTACGTAATATACAGAGTTCAAGGGCTGTACTAAATAGACAACACTGGTCTCAAATAACTGCTACAAATCAGATTTGTTTTTTTATATTTCAACTTGAAAACGAATTATGTCCCAGTCATAATTTTGCTTATCAAATGATTATAATAATCAAAATTTAAACATAAACATAACTGTAGGTTTCATTATTATTTTAAATTTGTCTTATAATTATTTTCTGCGCCCACTTTTACACCATACTCTTTGAACCACATATGCCCAATGCTACATACGAGTATTTTGGGTGATAGAAGAAAACAACGTTTAGTGTGAACAGATGCTCTAAATCTTGGGTGTTGAAATATACAAGTAGGACTACTGAGTGGTGCAGACGCCAAGTTCGCGTTCTAATCCAGCTTGCACAGGAACTTGTATCTTGCAATACTATGATGCAGCTGTACAACGCTCTACCTGATAGTGTTGATGTGTTGTCATCGACCTTGACCTCTTTCACTACGAGTGTCAGACACTGCTTTGAATTCTAACATTGCTGCTTGTTACTTTCAAATTAAAGTTACTAAGATATTTAAATCATCATTTTTTAAGTGTATTTGTATTGTTAGTGTAGTTATTTTGTATGTGCTGGAATGTATTTATTATAGATTTAAGCTTAATGGGTTTAAAAGGTCTATTTATATTTGTTTATAGTTATATATACATATATGTCTTAATACTATTGAAGACATGAGGAGCATGATGCATGGACTTTGATTGAAACAAAAATATTTTAATTTATTTCCACTTGTAAACTAGGATTAGTAGAAGCTTTTATTAATATGTTGCAATGTAATTGGATTTATATCTGTATTGTAACATGTAAAATTTCAATAAATAAATACAGAAGCGTTGGTTTGTAGCAGACATGGAGGAAGGCCCAACAAATTAATGGTGTTAGGCGTGGGGGTGGAAGTTGACAGACTGTTGCATCTATTATAGTTGCATGATAGAACACCCTTTTATAGTTTTTTATTGTTAGTAATAAAAGGTTTAATTTGACCGTATTTTCTTTTATTTACCAATAAAAAGATATATAAATAGCAATTAATAACTAAATTAATTCATAAAGCAAATAAAAACTGTAAACCAGGTCTATAGTTGATGATTCTCTGAGAATATTATTTTACACCTACAGTTTTATAAGGCTCTTCCGCATTTTGGCATGTATTTATACTTTACTCCACCTTCCAGCTCAGGTGGAGATTTGAACCTTACACTCAGCACTCCTTAACCACTGAACCAGGACACTGGATTTAATTTATTTTACAATTATTGTAAAACATTGCACTGTCATAGATATTTATCACGCAAGCAGGAATAATAGTTCTCATACAATTTTAGAAAAAGAATAATTCTTTACAATCATAATTTTAAACACTTCAGGAAAATCAGATGTAGTTATATTTTTATTTCAAACTAGCTGTACCCACCCGCTTAATATTGAGTTTTGATTGTATCATTGAAATGTGCAGCAACCTTTCAGTTTACATAGTATCCAATTTACAACAGCTGATGTTTTGTGTAGTTTACTACTGTACTCAAGTATTTTTAATTTTGAAAGTTTTGCCTACCACAATTTTATTCTATTTGTTTTTATTTAACAGCTGTTAATCAAATAAATCAATCAATTAATAATAGCTTCACAAGAAATCAAAAACATAAAAATATAAACAGTTTAAAAAATTAACACATGGTTTAATTTAATTTTGACATATTTAAAACCCACATCCGATATTCTTTTTATATTTGACTTATTATACCTTCATGAATCCTGCTATTTGATTAACATTGAAACTTTAGAAGTCCAAGGGACGGAGCCCTGAGGGATTAAAGAAACGGGAATAGGACAGAAACTTTCCCTGGGGTATATAGAACAACTTCCCCAAGTTTCAGACAAACATACATTGGATTTTATAGATATAGATGTATATATAAGCATGTCTAGTAGTGTATTTTTTGTAGAATTACAAAATGATATCAAGCGCCTCTATATATATTATATGACGATAATTAATTATCACCTTCTTTGACATCTAGGGGCAGCCACATTACAAAGTGTAAAACAATACCGAAACACATTTTGATAGTTAATTTGAAAAACAATTTGTTAGTTATGATTTCTTGTTCATTTTCATAAAGCCTTAATATTAAAATGGAATATTTAATTGTTTGAATGGCTACTGTGTTTATAAGTTCTTTTGTTAGTTTGAATCTTCTATACAAATTAACACACAATTTTTATATACTCTTGCTCCTATACCTGTTCGTTTAAAAAGTATAGTCCGTAGAGTTTAGAGCTCTGTCATAAATTAACAAAAACACATAGAACAGCGTGAGTTACACCATTATTTTTCTCATTTGATTCTGCGTCTAATGGTGCAACTAAACATTTTTATGCTACTGATTATATCTTTAATATCGTGAAGAAAGGAAAATGCCCTAGTTTTTCGCAATTTCTCAGTCATGACTGTGCTAATAAATTCATATTTCAAAAACCACTTTTGAAATAAGTGGTTTTTGAATCCAAGCTTAACCAAATTTTGATACATAATGGGTAGCTATGTTTTCTTCATTATGTGTCAGTTTCATAATTGTTTTCACCTACATAAAAAATGTCTTGTTAATTTGTCAAAACCTGTTTTTCTTGGAAACTACTAAACATAAAATTATGATTTTAGATCCGTTGTAATCCAGTTGACTTAGTAGGCCTATTGGTACAATGTATAACGGCTTTTGTACATTATTACAAGGACTTAGTTGGCCTACACAGAGGCCGTACATTTGTATTTTCAATGCTGTAAGAGAAAGTGGCAACGACCCGCATGGTTTCCGTTCAAGGCGGAGCAGCGCATGATACAATGAAGGCGTTAACGGCAGGATTTTGCTAATGACAAATATTAAGCTATATAAAACCAAAACGAATTATGTATGATCTCGCAGTAAAATATTACTTCAGAGTATATTATAAGGATTACAACGGATCTTGAATCATAATTTTATGTTTAGTAGGCTATAGTTCTCAAGAAAAACAGGTTTTGGCAAATTAACAAGAACTTTTTTATGCAGTTGAAAACAATTATGAAACTGACACATAACGAAGAAAACATAGCTACCCATCGTGTATTAAAATTTGGTTAATCTTGGATAAATGGTTTTTGAAATATGAATTTATAAACACAGCCATGACTGAGAAATTGCGAAAAACTAGCGAATTGTTCCGTTCTTCACGCTATTAAAAACATAATAAATATCATAAAAATGTTTAGTTGCACCATAAGACTCAGAATCAAATGAGAAAAATAATGGTGTAACTCACGCTGTCCTATGTATTTTTGTTAATTCATGACAGAGCTCTAAACTCAACAGACTATACTTTTGAAACGGACACTGATTTCTACAGACGTCATACTATATTTTTTGTAGTAAAATATAACAGTTTCTTCATAAATGGATTTTTTATTTATATCTTCTGAGTTTAAATTTATAATTTCGAATTTTATTGTAGGATCAACTATATAGGCACGAATCTGGTGTATTACAGTGAGCAATGACTTATCTACCGAGCACCAGCCTGGCTGCTGAGTGTGATGTATGACACTTTGTTTACATTCAATAGAACACGTCACTGGCAAGATATGACTAATTCAAGGCATTGAGATTTCAGATTACATATTCAAATAAAGTTAATTCATAAATATTCCTGGCAGTAACCTAGATTTGGTTTGGTTTTATGTTTAGTTATCTGATGAGTAAAGTTCTAATAATATTTAGACAAAGCGGCACTTAAGCAATTTGACTGGATTGACCTGAAAAAATCCCCTATTTTGAAGAGACGTTTAGAATACACTTAGTTTTTTTCTATAGACAATCACCCATACCTAAACACTTATTTATAATGTTGTAAGTGCAAGCGCAAGCAAGCCACTGAGCTGGTAAATTGCAGCAATGTTTCAAGAGGAGTGCCAATTTTAAAGAGAAAAAAATCCGATAGTTTTTTCTCCTGGGGGGAGATGCCCAATTAAGACACAGTTCCCATTGCCTGTTTTGACGAGTCCATTTTTGTTTTGTTAACTTGATGGACCACCGGCTTAACATGATTTTTGAACCATGGGAGCAGACTAGGGGTAGAATACTTCATGGTCATAGGTACTGTAAATATATCTCGGACCAGCAACGGCCATTGTCCCTTAGCTACGGTTGCTCCAAGCTATTTTAAAGTGAAAGAGTATCTTAGCTGATTTCCATACACTTACTGGAAACAGAATTTACAAACAACTAAAAACTAAAGGATTGAAATGTCACCATGAAACTACTATGGAGATTAATATATTGCGTTTTAAGGAAACTTTTTTAGGGAAAAATAATGTGTATCTTAGCCAACACTTCTAAACTACGAAATATCCTGTCATTTGATTTTTGGCCTTAGAACTGAAAATGTTGATTGACGTTGACGTAAGGGGAAAAATAAAATAAAATTTGTACTGTGGAGTATTAAAGTAAAAGTAATTCTTCTCCTTAATCCAAACATTACTTTAGGTTTTGAAAAAATTCTGTAGATAGGCTTTACAGCTCAAAATAACAAAATGCCCGGTTATTTGAGAAAACCATCAAAAGAATCTCTAATAGGCATAACATTAAAATGAACCAGAATCCAAATTCATAGAAAAATAAAAACAAGAGAATTGGTCTCTGCCTCAAATCCAAAAGGCTGATTTTTAAAGAAAAAGTGTTCAAAGCTTATTTGAGCGAAGAAACTTCAAATAAAGGGTGTTCTTGTCCAGAATCTGAATATAACAAAATGGAAAAATTAATAAAATGATTATAATCGGGTGGTTCAAAACAAAGAGTAGTGCACAAGCCAGTTTATGAAGATAACTTTGTTTAGGAGTAATAAGATATTTAAGGCGCATCTAGTAACCTATGCAATTAGACTTTCAAAAGTGCAGCTAGTTTAGTTTACTGAGGGGAAGGAAAAGCCCAGCTTTGGCAACCTGTTCTAAGAAACAGCCGTTTATCAATAGCCTAATATCTATATCCAGGGCAATTAAGGGACCTATGGCTTTACGTGGAATTCAAACCACATAATATTGGTCTGGTTTTCAGCTAACTGATAAGAGACTGTGTTCGGATTCGTCTAAGAGTGAATTGTACGAAAACGCAGTTGTCATCGTTCAAATAGATCACGAAAACAGTGGTCTGAATATTATTGAGGTAAAGAACTACCCCTGCCTCTATAACTTTAAATTTATAGCCTATGGTTACTTGTTACCTACCATTTATTAATTTAAAATTATATAAAATCTGTGAAATATACTTAGGAAAAAATCTGAGTCGTTAGACATTAATAAAAAAATCAAAATGAGCTCCCTGTCACAATCATCAAGCCATTTACCTGCCTCACTGATTCTATTTATGCTAATCCCCCCCCCCCCGTAAAAGAGCGCAGGGGCGCTTTATAACCATGTGATCCATTATTTGGATAGACTCCTCTCACAATCACATGACTGACACAGAACCACTTGCACCAAATTATCTTAAACTAGTTTTAAAATAATCCAGTTTAAGATAAACTAAAAGTTTAAACCAAATTTGATTTGCAAAACATACTTTACAATGCAGTTTAAGTTAAACTTAAAATGATATGGTTGGCAATACTGTTTCCTGTTGTTTTTCTTCAAAATACCATTCATCTGTGTTACAAAAACTAGGCTATTATTTGGTTTTAGTAATCAAAGTGTATAGCCTAATACTCACATATACTGAATCGTTTTGATGAAAATGGAGGAACGTATGAAGGCTGTAAAAGGAATATTCAACAATTTCAAGTAAAATGATTTTACTAGATTGAGTTTAAAAAAAACACACACATTGGAGTATAAGAAGACTGATTCCATATCATACAAGGAAACTCAAAACATGGTTAAAGATTTAAAAAGGATTGATTTATCGAGATTTAAAAATATAAAATACATGCTGAGAACAAATGCTGCTAATAAAATTAATAGCTGCCTATTCTTCATGTAGCTTTCATATTTTAATTGGTCAATTAATTATCTCTTTAAAAATCTTCTTCCTTAATTTGATATAAAACATAGCTCTTCCTTTTCAAACAGTAATGATCTTAACCTCAATAAAAATAATGTAAATACAGAGACTAATCTAATACATTTAGTTTAACCCAACAATAGTGTTAGTTTAAATTAATATTTAGTTTAAACTCCTAAATTACGGTAAACTAACCATGTGCAATTCATTTCTTGGTTAATCTTAAGTTTAAAATAAAGATAAAATTATTCTAGTTTAAACTGAGTTGGTGCAAATGGGCCCTAGTGTCAATCCCCATTTATATTTCCAGTAGTTGCATCTGCCTATGCCAGTTCGAAAGTGATTCAACAGTGTCAATTCACTACAAAGGAGTTCATCCCACCTGCAAGGGATGTCTTCAGACTACAAAGATCATGTGTTGAAGACAACAGTTTGGAAGAAAGTTGTTTTTGGTGTTAAGAAATGGAACTTATTATCACTGGATACTTAAAATGAATAGGTTTATCAGATGTATTGGAACACATAATGCTAAAAAGAATAATTTGTGCCTAGTTTGTTCATTTTATTTTATATCGACTTTATTTTCACCTTCTAGAACAAATAATAATAATCATTATAAAATTAAGATAGGCACAAGTCAATAAGTTTTATTTAAAAAAAGGCTATTGTTAATCATTTAAATAAAAATTGATGAATATTTATAACTATTACATTCAAATCAGAAATGGAATAAGTTATCTTTCTATAAAAATATTTATTTATTTATTTTTACAGAAACAAAAAGTACTAGGATGATTTTAACTTAAGTGTGACATCCACTTTTACCATGCAGCCATTTTTCCAACTCATGATACAGTATTTATTGGCATCTTCAGCGACTATTGCAGTTACACAAACCATTGCCCTTGGCACTAATTGGAAATGTAGGGAGGGATCTGCAACAATGTAGGGAGGGATCTGCAACAATTCCTTTATTTAACACATTCAGTGTGGAGGCACAAGGTGTCATACAGCATACGGTGTGGAGCTGCCTTACTTGGTTTGGCATCATGGTTGCACACTTACCATGGTGCATATATACTATATACACCTTGTACAATACATAGAGAAAAATACAAACCACTTTGATACTACCAGAGTGAAATGTTGTTTACAGACGCCCGACTATGCTAACACGAGGTACACGCTCCCTTTCTTGATACAAACCTCACACTAGCCAATAAAGGAACACTGCGTAGTATGTGTTAAAAAATTAATCGAGAATGATACCGTGGACCTACTATGAGCTTAATGTTTGAAAAGTGATTTTTGTCCTCAAGGTATAACCATGATATGTACATTGATTACAATCAAATAAAGATCCAAAAATCTGTTGTCATTCTAAAAATAACTTACTATTGGATATACCAATATGTTTTCTGCTTTTCCAATTAAGGTGCAAGCATACTATTGCTAACTGAAAGAAAGGTTTTTTGATCCTAGCCAAAGAACATTTTTCATTTTACATAGATGATTTTGCTTGTATTTTGTGATAAAGCTAGAACAATTAGTTTCAGATTGAGTGGTGATGAAAGTCTCTCTGTCATTGCAGTCCATGACTGTGAGTAGGTTTTTGAATCAACGAATGAATGTTTCGTTGATGATCTTCGTCATAAGAGGAAATTTGCAATTGATTTAATATATTTTAGCATTGATATTTCCAGCCAATTTATAGAACTTTACTTTACTCCAGTACACTACTTATTCCCCTAATCTCATCTTTTGGACTTCATCTATTGCTATGAGTAACAAATTCACAAGGGAGTTCTAAAACTCTGTCTCTGTTTACTATCATTACTCATGCATTGAAGAACCTGGTTTTTGTGCTCACATTAGCACTATACTTCAGAAACAAACATAAACAAATTATCTTTTCAGAATATTTCTGTGACAAAGTATACAGGGTTTACCAAAAGTCTGGGGATGGCATTTTATTTCTTGAACCAGTGCCAGTAAAAGGATTACCATGGCCAAAATGACAATGGTTTAACACGTTCAGTGCTCGCGTCTCAGATACGAGCCAGAGGGCTGCAATGCCATACACAATACTTCACTGAGAGCTCAGCATTTTAGAAGATAATACCAATTTTTTTAGAAGTGAACGTGTTAAATTTATAACCTTGAGTTTGATAAATAATTGATTACTTTGTTGAAACATTGTAAATTAATGGAATAACTTATAAAACATGGATACTCTGTCTATAAATCTATTTTTAAAGCAAATCTCAGTAGTTTCATTTCAGGGGGACAGTCCCCGAGGAGTCAGAAAAACATTGTATAGAGAGAACAGATCAAGTTGTGTATCATATTAAAGATCTTTACAAAGAGAACACAAGCTACAACTCTAGACTATAAAAGGCCAGTCCTACATAAAATGGCAGTGGTTGAAGTATACAAAATCAAGCTTTTAAAAAAATAATCTGTTACAGTTCTCATAAAATGTTCTCCAATGGACATAAAAGTCACTCCCTAATTGAAAACCTTTTTAATCCCACCTATGCTCTAATATAAGATTTTCTTATAGCTCCTTTTAGTGTGTCCCCAGTATGATTTAAAAAACTGATATTTGTTTCAAAAAGAAGATTTTTAAGTATAGTATGTTTGTGTAAAGTGTTATTGTTTTAACTGTATTGGTTCAATAAATATAATATGATGCTGTCCCTAGACTTTTGGTACACTTTGTACAATGGCTTGACATTTTTCATCAAGAGTGAGTTTTCAACTCTATCTATGTAATGAATCACTTGAATAGTTATTAGGCACATTTCTCATTGTCACAGCATCGTTTGTAGAATCTTTTCCTTACTTCTTGAAGGACAATTAAAACTCAGTTTTAGTATATTTAAAAATACATGTGTTTCAATTTATTTAAAAATACATAGTATATTATTCATATGGTAAAATTTTTTACATTTTGATATTTTTATTTGCTCAATAAACCAAACAAAATTAACGCTAATTACAGATTTCTACTAACTACGGTAGAAAATTGTTATTCATTAGTCCACAAATTAAAAACAACCCTCCGTGGTGAAGCACCTAAGGTGTATATGAACTTATTTACAGGTGCCAAACACGACCTTACATATATATAAGACAAATACTAAATTGAAAGCCTAGGTCCCAAAATTAGTAGGTAAATTTGTTAAATTTTGTTTTGGAAACATCACAATATTTTCAATGTTCAATACTGTATCATTTTAAAATATACAATTTTATTGTTACAGATTTCAGAAGTTTTTGTTCCTATTTCATACACACGTTTAAAAGTAAATACAATATAAAATAATGCACTTTTTCAATTGAGTTAGTTACACTACCAAACTTAGGTAAGAAACCCAACATACATACATTTTTTATTCTCACTAGATGATTCGTAATAAAATGTACAATACTCTGCATTTACTGACAAATTCAAATTATGAACATATTTCAACATGAGACGGGCAAATATGTTAAACGCCTTGGCACTTTAGAAAAATTATAGGCACTTGGAGGATCGATAAACAAGATTTGAGCATACTACATAAAATCAGCTAAAATAACTTTTATACAATTTGCTAATTGCAACATGTTTATTTCTAAATAGCAGTCATTAGGTTACTAATCTTTTGTCCGAATAACCTTAAACATAATACAAGTTAATAACATCTCATGAACAGTTGATATACAGTAAACTTTGCTTTATCTGGACCCAAATTATCCAGATACCCGGATTATGCACATTGGCTGAACAATTACTATAATATTTTAAATAATTCGCCACCACAATCACTTGTTGCAGTCTATACAAAGGTCTCCTCAATAAACTCAACACAGCTGTGCTGCTTCCATAGTATTACAAACATTGCAGGTGCAGTGGACAATAAAATGCTGTACACTTTACTGAAATACGAGAAAAGTGTATTACTAAATGGTTTTTTTGGTGATCCACAAGGAGCGCTACTATTGTTTAACTGTCATTTCGTGTGCTTGTTGTTTATATTGGTAGCCATTGAGTAACATATGTGAACAATTAAGCTTTTAAAAAACATAAGTTTGTGTGAAGTTGTTTTGAATGTACTACAGTTAGTTGATAGTTTTTATTGATTGAGAAGGTGATTAGCTGTTAAAGAAAGAAAGTCGTCGTATCTATTAAACAAGAATTAAATTCTGTGAAGAGACTTCATGCAGGAGACATTGCTCAGATGACTGGCGCCGCTGATAATATGACCCAGAATCAGAATTTTTCTGCACGTGTCATGCAGGCACTTTTATACCAACACTTTTATTTGATTTTAACCTGTCTTTTTTTAAACGGACTTAAAGGTATCCAGATCAGGATATTGCCTTATTATTCTGAATAAAACAAAGTTTACTGTATTTAATTAAAAATAACATTACATTGTTTTAACAACATTAAAAACTAACAGTATCGTTAATATTATATTCCAAAATGAACACAATATTTATGTAACTATTAAAATCACGTCCAATAATGAATCAGTTTTCACAACAACAAAAACTGGGAAATAAGTAATCAGTAAAAATATTAAGTTTTATCCTAATCTAATACATATAACACATGTATGTATATTTCTTTTATAATTAAAGAATCCCCAAATTGTTACCAGTACTAGAAATATTTCTCATTAACTGATCACACCACATTTACTTCAGGAGGTTTAAAGATGATCTTGACGATCAGAGAGAAGAACTGATTATCTTCCAGTCCGTGAGATCGCGGGCGGATGACAAACACATGGGCACGTTTCAACAGCCAGGGAGAATCCATCAGATTGGAAGCCACCTATAAAAGATACTCAAAGTTATATTTCATTTTTCAGTAACCACATAGCCTACCTTTGAAGGCCAGATAAGATACTTCAGCATTATAACTGAATGTTTATAACAAAATTGAAGGCAACAGATTTTAACTGAAAGCAATTTTGTCAAGCTTAGAATAACAAACCCTGATTTTGAATTTAAGCTTTCAATTTATAACAAGATCAATATTACTTTTTTAAAGTTAAGCAGCCAATGGGAGCATTTTGATGTTTTCAAATTACATATTTCAAAGCTTTACAAATTAGATGACTTTTAAAAAATTTTACTTTTATCCCGTTACAACTGTTTATTTTTGTTTATTTATTCATTATTACTTTATTTTATTCTTTCAATGTTTAGATTATTCTTTTGAAGTCAGAAGATGATAACTATTATTTCTTTTAATTAATTTTCTGTTTCCAATGACAATAACTTCAATTGTTGTGAAAATCAACGATGATGTGGATTTTATACTTAGAGCTCGTACATACTGCTCGTACATATAATGGTTCTTATCCCAAATCTCTCTACAGAAAAAGCACTCACTCACTCATCACTAATTCTCCTACTTCCCATCATCCTACAGAGCTGAAATTTGGTAAAAATATTTGTTGTAGGCTAAATAGGAAAACGAAAGTAATTTCATCTTGATCAAATACTAAGGGGTAGAAACCACTCTTTAAAACTTTTTCCCTAAGGATAACATGAGGTTGATTTAAGTAAATTAATAACAGCTGTTTTATAAATAAATAACCATGTTTAAATTGTATGTTTGACATTTTATCATATTGATGCAATTATTATAGTTTACAATTAATGACACATTTTCTATATATTTGTTTTCTATACAATTACATGTAAAATCTATTTGGGAAATTTTCAATATTGAGATAATCGTGTTGAAATTCCACTACAGCAGACTTATAGGGTTTTCTAGACCATCAACTTTGTTGTCTAGAAGAACGACAGCAGCAGGTAAATCTTTTATATTGATGTGATGGTTTAGAGATGACCGCAGAGAGAAGTGTAAGAAGCATAAGCGAAGCAAGGGCTGTCAGCTAGTTAAGGTAAAAACTACAGGATTTTCGTTGTGTCTTCAAATTAAAAAAAATATGTCACACCTGCTCATTAACCCTCCCAGCGTTACTTGTCGAAAATTCGACTGCAGTAGCGGCGCTCTGAATGATACCTGTCGATTCGTCGACATCAAGCAATCATTTACAAACTATAATGTTAACTCGGTTATTCTTCGTAATAATACATCGTAATATTTATGAATCGATAGAGGAGATTCTACTTAACATCGCACGTCTTTGGATTTCCTTTATTCCTTTGTGAAAAAAAAAAAAAAAAAAAAAAAACAACTGATTTATACAACGCAGTTATTGTGTTAACAGTCTGTCAGTGTTTCAGAGAATTCATAGAGTACCTTTTTCAGTGTAGTAATAAACCTTATAATGTATATATTTTCTTTTTATGTATAAAATTTGCAACAAAACTGCTATCTTGCTTTTTTTTTATATATAGTGAAATAGAGTTATTTCACTATATAACTCTGTTGTTTTTTTTTTTTTTTTCACAAAGGAATAAAGGAAATCCAAAGACGTGCGATGTTAAGTAGAATCTCCTCTATCGATTCATAAATATTACGATGTATTATTACGAAGAATAACCGAGTTAACATTATTCTTACTAGCATAGTGTAAACTTTGAACAAAACTTGGGAAATTTTGATTTTTTACAATACAATCAAAGATAACATCAACAATACTCAAGGTAGGTAAACAAAAATATTTTTCTAATATAGCTTATTTTGTTTACTTTACATTGATATATAAGATTTTACTTATTTTTGTGTGTGCTCAACATTTTTCTACAAAACGCTGCAAAGTAGCTAAAAAAGGGCTGGATATTAAGGAGTGGACTACTGGACGCTGGGAGGATTAATAAAGTTGATAATGAGATATTAAATATGGAACCTCTTCAGTAGTTGACTTTCTCTTGTATCTATTGACACCATTTAATATACCACTAAGACCCTAGAAACTCATTCAGCATGTGAGATTGAAAATATCCCTTCTTTAAACAAAGGAGTTTCTGATGAAGTCATTTATTCAAGGAGTCGGAAAGACGAGTTTTGTCTAAAAAAGCTTCAGTTTGGTTTGTAATTTTAATTAATTTATATTCTTTGATTTTCAAATTAAATGTGATAATAGTGTGTTTGATTTATCAATTGACATTCATTGTAACAACATAGTTATTTATTTTAATATTGACTACTATGTGTTACGTTAAACAGTCAAGTATTTCATGTTCTATCTTCATCTAAGCTTTGATTGGGTGTGAAAGGCAAGCCTTCTCCATTATGTGTGTATCTAGTGATAAGCCTAAACTCCAGCATTAGCTCTCTGCCCCCTCTACGTCAAGTCCTACATGTAGACCTCTACGTAACAACTAGATCGCTCATGTTTTGGAGAAAATATTTTGAAGAATAGCAGGGCTTCTACCAACTGTAGGTGATTCTCATCGCTGACCCATAAACTTGAATGCATTTTCCACGTGTGCTCAAGTATATCTTCTTTTCTGGATGTATAGTGATAAACAAGTGAATATGATAGTATACATATTTTAATTTTAGACTAAACAGAGTGGCTACTTTACAGTTTATAGAAACAGCTAGTGGTGGCAAGGCTTCCTATATGGTTAAATAACACATACAATATCAAGAAAAATTATTTATTTATTTATTTATTCATAAGACGCCGATCGTCAAGATATGGGCGAATATGGATTTCGAATGAGTGTGATGAGTGTAGATGAGCGAATGTAGTCATTGTTACAAACTAAGGCCGACTTAATTTGTCTTTAATTTAATGCATAAATATTTAAAAATATTTATGCATTTAAAAACTTAATGCATAAATATTTAATTATTTATGCCATTCTGCCATAAATAATTAAATATTTATGGCAGAATGGCATAAATATGAAACTATATATTGGTATGTCAAAGTCATAAAAGTCAGATTAATTACGGTACCGCTCAAATTAATTGGAACACACAGGGAATTTTACTCTTTTTATTATGCGACAGTTGGCATCACTGCTACATCACTTGTATTGAACAAACTAACAACCTAACCTCACAAAAGCAGTTAGTGCACATGTGATTCTTTGTGTTGAACACATTTTCAGTGAAGTATTGTGTGAACTGTGTTATTGTTGCGCGTTTTTGTGTTTGTTAAACAAACTATTGTAGTTTTTCAATAACTCAACTGATGGATACCACACCTAGAAAACGTAGCAAGATTATTACACTACATCAGTATGGAAATATGTCTCAGAGGATGATATCTAAAGAATGTAAGGTGGGTCTAGCTACTGTTAACCGAATTGTTAAGCAATTTAATGATACTGGCTCCTTTTCTGTTAACAGAATAGGAAATTGTGGTCGTAAAAGGAAAACCACACCACAAACTGACCGCCAATTAATTAGGACTAGTAAGATCAACCCCAGATTGTCGGCTGTAGATTTGGCACGAGAAATTAACAAAAAAGGGGTTAATATTCATGTTAGTACTGTTAAAAGAAGGCTGTCTGAAGTTGGGCGAAAAGCTTACCGACCTAAGAAAAAGCAGCTTCTTACTGTAGCAATGAAGAAGAAACGCTTGCAGTGGGCTAAAACCTACAAACAGTTCACTGTTGAACAGTGGAAAAATGTCCTTTTCTCTGATGAAACACATTTTTTGGTTCAGGGACATAAAGTAAACTTTGTCCGCAGAAGTGCGAATGAAGCTGAGACATCAGCTCACATCCTTCAACAACCAAAACATCCACCCAAAAAAATGTTTTGGGGCTGTATGTCCTATAATGGTCCAGGTCCATTAGTTCCCATAGAAGGTATGATGAACTCAGACAAATATATTGCTTTATTAGAAAGAAGAGTCGTTCCACTCCTTTTGCAAATGTTTCCAGAAAGCAATGGAATTTTTCAACAAGACTCGGCTCCATGCCATACATCTAAAAAATGCAAGAACTTTTTTTTGAGAACAAAATAACGGTTCTGGAATGGCCTGGCAATTCACCCGATTTAAACCCAATCGAAAATCTATGGGCTATTACTAAAAAAAGGATTGCCAAAGAAGATTGTACTACAAAAACATCCATGATTACTGCTGTAATCAAAATATGGTTCCACGATGAAGAAATAAAAAATATATGCAAAAAACTAATAGAATCAATGCCAAAACGCTGTGAAGAGGTTATAAAACACAAAGGAGGACATATTAATTATTAGGGAGCTGTTTGTAATTTTTTTGATCAATAAATTGTCTTTCATTTAAGAATCGTAGTTGTTTACCTGGTGTTCCAATTAATTTGAGCGGTACTGTACATAAAAGGAATGTGTTCCTGCAAAACAAGAACTTAACTGAAACTCAAAAATTTATTTTCGTATTCAGTTTCTTGCTTGTATAAAGTATGTTTAGGCTATGCATAAGGAAGCTTCTTTGCTAACTTAATTATCTGTGATAAAATAAAAGCTATTTTACTTATCACGAAAAATAAATAAATAAAAACACAAATTTGAAAATTTGCAATTCAAGTGGTAGCTCAATGCATAATTACTCTTTAAGAAACAAATGTAATATAAGAAAAGAATGTATAACACATTAAATACTATTAAATAGGATTCATTGTATTTAGTTCCAGAACTATAGTATTAAAACGTAAAGTGGCACAATACCTGTCAACAGATCTGAAATAGATGAGGTGTTTACTATAAAGTTTCTGAGTAACACCACATTCTAATAACATACAACCACAACACTTCCATTGCAGTGCTATAGAACTAGCACTCCAAGTAGCAGGAGCATACAACGATACCATATTACTGCAACTACAGTTATTTTAAATTGACTAATAACAGCTGTGGATTTAAATAGTGCAAAAATACAAACTTCTGTTGTCCCACCGCTAAGGCCTAGCGCACACTACAGATTTTTTTTGTCTGCCGACAGTTTAGTCGGGGAAGGTATGAATTCATGTCCCAACTCAACAGTTTAGTTGGGGGCCTGAAGTAGTGCACACGAACGACTATTTAGTCTGTTGTAGACTTGATGTAAGACTACATGTGATGTAAGATCTGACAAGTCTGATGTAAGACTTGAGAATGATCAGCTAAATATCCCGCCTGTCAGAGTGTTACCAAATGATGAAAACGGTGAATAAATACCCTTTGTCATCGTAGGGGATGAAGCATTTGGTTCAACAAAGAGAATTATACGTCCTTTCCCAAAGAAAAATCTTAATTTTGTGAAAAGAATATTTAACTACAGGCATGTAAGAGGACGCCTGGTGGAATGTATTTTCTAAATACAAACATAAACCATCTCATAATGGGCCAAGTAAATTGACTCAGTGATGCAAATCATTAGTTCAAAACATTTTTATTTATGCGTGCATTGCATTTTCACCAATAACTCAATATTCAGAGAACTTTTAAAAATATAAGGCACTCTTGTAAAGTCAATTTAAAAAATGTATCTCTTAAAAAAAGAGCATATTATTTACTTTTAATTTAAAATAAGATAAAATTTGAACAGACAGGTGTTTCAAACAACTGTAAAAACTCTTTAACTTTTTAATTACATAACTAATTGATAATACAGTGTAAGGTATTGCAGTCACATAATCTAAAATCTTTACTTTTTGTATTATGGAATTAAAATATTACTTATAATGGTATGTGGGAGATAAATACCTTTTAGAGAGAGAAAAGCACGTTGCAATCAATTCTTCACAGGGAGTTTCATCTCTCAGACAAAACTTTATTTCTTTATACATAAAATACATTTTACAACACAGTTTTAACCTTTGGTAGACAATAAAAGTTTTTTCTTTCTTAAATATTTTTGTACATTGTTTGATTAGTTTTTAAAAAATCAACAAAAAATTCACTGCCATTTTCATATTTTATACTCATTAAATTTAAATTATGCTCTTTACTATTAACAAAATTTTAATAAAGTTTGTCAGATTTTTTACAAAAATAATCATAAGATGTTAACAGCGTGCATTGTAATAACGGTGTGCATTGTTTCTGAGTGTTTGTCTTTGAATGTAGTATTTTCTCCATTTCAAATAATTGTAATATTCTTATAATTTACTACCCTATAATGTATGCTGCTTGGTATTTTAGAGTACTCTTTTTGTCTTTTAAATCTGTCATATTCAATACAATTTGACATTTAAATTATTTATCTTATCAACCTCAAGAATTACAATTAATTTATGACTAACAAAGAGACAACTCGTTCAAGATAGATTTACTTAGATATATTTTAAGCATATTACGTATACTGTACATATTGGCAGTTAAAATCCAGTTAATATCTCATAAAATACACTGTTGAACTGAACCTAACAATCAGCACACTGGTAACCAAACACCCGTGACACAAACTGTTTAGTCGGTGGTGTGCGCGTCCCAACTTACTTCCAGCCTTTTATCTAGACAGTTTGGTAGGCGAGCTGTCTGGCTGAAAGTCGGGCGATACCAATCCTCCTCAGACTGTCCGCCGACTGTTTAGTCTGTGTCTCCTAGTGTACGCACTCTCATTAAGAACAATGGTACCAATTTTTCTCCAGACACCGACTAATCTATCGGCAGAGGAAAAAGTCTGCAGTGTGCGATAGGTCTAAGGTCACTTGTGTCATGTGGTTGTTGGAAATTTTTAACGAGTGTCGCAACTATGTTTTTAGACAGTGGTAACACTCCAACCTTCAAATTTTAAATAAAATTAACTTCAATTAAAGAAAATTTTAGCACATCAAATAAAATACATAAAATAAAATATTAAATGCAAATGATAAAGAATAAAGAAAACACTTTGATGGGTAGGTTTATTGATCCTGATATACCTAGAGGCTAGGTTATTCAATCACTTCATTTAATATGGTGTTATCAGTAATACAGGGTGCGGCAAAATGATCTGATGGTTTTAAAATAAAAACAACACAAAAATTAAAAGCAATACAAAAGTTTTTATTGCTTATTACAAAATAGTATCCATGTAAATGAACGAAAATAACGTCAGTTCAACCTGTTCCATCAGTTTAAGATCTGAAGATAACGTCCTTCAAATGGAATCCTTCTTTGTCCAAGCACTCTTCTAGTCTCGCACTGAAGCTGTCAAACACTTTCTCTAACGTTGCACGAGACAGGTTGGCGATTTCTTGGCTTATGGCTTCCTTCAGTTCATTCAACGTGCGTGGTTTGTTTATGTAAACTCTTGCTTTATGAAAACCCCACAAGAAAAAAATCACATATGCTAAGGTCTGGTGAGCGAGCTGACCATACAATGTCCCCAAAACGCGAGATGACTCGGCCACGAAATTTGTTTCTCAAAAAGGCCATCACCTCATTAGCCGTATGGGAAGTTGCTCCATCCTGCTGGAACCATATCCTCCTGCGCAATAAATGATTTCTCTGAAGTTCAGGAACCAGAAAGTTGTTCAACATGATCAGATAACGTTGTGAGTTGACCGTAACTGTTCGACCATCCTCTTCAAAGAAATACGGTCCAATTACACAACTTTTCGATACACCACACCACGCAGTAACCTTTGGACTATGCAAAGGACGTTCATGCAGTTCTTCAGGATTTTTAGGTGACCAATAACGAAAGTTTTGTTTGTTTACATAACCATCCAGGTGGAAATGTGCCTCATCGCTCATAATGAGAATTGTTTCATCAGTCATGAGATCAATCATTTGATCCCCATTTGTCAAGGGGGTCAAATGATTGAGGCAGTCCCCAGGACAGCGCAAAGCTGCATGGATCTGAAACCTGGGGACTACTTCACTCGTAGGGGTGACATAGTGCACTCAAGACCGTCCGGGAGTAGGTATGGCTTGGGCGGTCTCACAAGAGAGGTCGTTCAGGTCATGCCTTGTGTAGTTAACTACAACCTGCACGTTGGTGGCCCTGCTTTCACTAATCCCGGCGGATCTAGGCTGGAGTCCCGAATGACTCCCTGATGGTGGGCAGCAGCGCTATCAGTACCAGGGTCAGCTGTCAGTATGAGTTATGCTGGCAGCTCTCACTGGATGCCCTGAAACCGGTCAGTTTGACCAGGATGGGGAACTGCGAACCCTAGGCCAAAGTGTTATGCGACCCGTGCTGATGGTCTCGTGGCATTGGGGGTATATTCAATGTCATTAACGGATCCCTCTATGAACCAGGGGAAACCCAGTTGTATTTACCCTTATCTCCCTATTCGGGTCACTGGGGAGATGGACTGTCAAAACCCGGTTCTCGTGGGAACAAAATGAATGAACCTTCAAACAATTCAAATATGTTACAGGTTGGTGGGGTTGATGTGAATCCAGAAGACTTGCCAATAAAAAAAATGAGAGTGTCCGACATAGTTACTATGGAGGAAGAAGCACTTCTCAAATCCGATGAGGAAAAGTGAACTCTGAGGAGAAGCTGGCACCAAAGAAGAGGCTCTCCAGAAGTGAGTTAAGGAGGAAAAGGATAGAGGAGGCCCGCGCGAGAGGCGAGCCAATCCTTTCCAGGAGCGAGAGGAAGAAGGTCTGGGAGGAAAAAAACCGTGAGCGCGGTAATGCCCCTGGATCTTCTGGCCAGACTACCTCTGGAGTGGGTGTGAAGAGGTTGCATTCGCAGCTGACACCCGAAAGCCGAGGTAATCCGGACAAGAGAAGGAAAGGGCATGACGAGACCCCTAGTTGTGCTAGAGGGTCCGAGACGTATGCGGAGAAGATCTCTGTAGAGAAGATTGCTGTGGTCAGACAAGATCACCCAGCAACTAAGCTCACGGAGGATGAAGCTAAGTGCTTGAAGAGGGAGCTGGGCAAACGTGCTATTAAAAGCAAAGACGTGAGAATGTCCAGTTGCCATGTGGAGGGAGGTGCATTGGTGGTGGGGTGCACTAACTCCACGACAAAGGAGTGGCTGGAAAGACAAGCTCTGGAGTTGAACCCTTTTCAGGGTATTCAACTGAAGACAGGGCCAGCTAGGACCCTTGTTAAAATGGTTACGGTCACTACCTTTGTGCCCAAGACCGTTGAGATCGATGACACCAAGGAACTTCTGGAAGCCTTGAAGAACCAGAGTGACTTGGACACAGACCACTGGACGATTGTTGGAGGGAATTCAAACCCCAATGGTCAATTCCTGGTCTTCCACATCGACGAGGACTCTCTGACTAAGCTGAAGGCTCTTGCAATGCGCCCATTCGTGGGCTGCGAGAGGATAACCTTCAAGCTGCAGGGTAAAGGTCCTCAATAGATGACAGCAGTGCTACAGATAAATCTCCATCACAGCAGAGTAGCAACGGCTACACTCTGCCAGAAGATACTGGCTGACAACATAGGAGTGGTTCTTATTCAAGAATCATGGACCGTTGGCAGCCGTGTAATGGGGATGAGCACTGCTAGGGGTAAGTTGATTTACGACATAGGCAGTAACAATCCTAGGGCTTGTATATATGTCAGCAACAGTATAAGATCACTGAAAATTTCACAACTGTGTTCTAGGGACACAGCCGTAACAGAGGTACAACTTCAAGCCGGTAATGGTAACATTATGACGATGCTTGCATCTGTGTACCTTCCATATGATGCACCAGAACCACCGCCGACCACTGAGATGAGGCGGATTGTGGAAGAATGCATCAGCAACAATCGTCACCTGGTCATGGGATGTGACGCCAACTCACACCACCTGGCGTGGGGAAGCAGTGACGTCAACAACCGTGGTGAGTGTCTATTGAATTTTATACCTGAATCTAATTTAGTTATAATTAATCAAGGCCGCAAGCCAACCTTTATGCAAAGAAGAGGCGTAGGGGTAAGAGAGGAGGTCTTGGACATAACCTTGGCTAGCTGCTACGCAGCTACAAAGGTTACTAACTGGAGAGTGCTAGATGATCCGTCAGCTTCGGATCACAACTACATCTCATTTAAGGTAAGTTCGTATAGTATAGATGAGACTTACAGAAACCCTAGGCGCACAGATTGGGAAAAATTCCAGTTGGAATTAGAAAACAATCTGAGTCAAACCGAACTAATACAAGGGCAAGGTACTGATATGATGGCGAATTCCACTAGGAACGCCATAATGGAAGCATATCACAAAGCCTGCCCTGAGACACATAAAAGCTCCAGGAAGCAGGCCTCTTGGTGGTCGCAGGGCCTTGAGATCCGGAGAAAAAACATACGTAGAATGTATAACGTAAGTAAACGTACAGGGAATTGGGATAGATACTCAGCAGCATTAACAGAGTATAACAAGGAGATAAGAAAGGCTAAGAGAAACTCGTGGAGAGAGTTCTGGCAGAGTATTGATAAAAGTACCTGACTGTGCAAAACTCCACAAGATCTTGGCCAAGAGTCCTAACAATGTAGTGGGCACAATCCTAAAGGAAGATGGTACCCACACAAACAGTCCCGAGGAAACGCTTCAGGTATTACTGAGTACACATTTCCCGGGATCTTTCCAGCCTAACGTCACGGTGGAAGAAGAAGTCAGAAGCGAGCCGAGAGGGAGAGCGACTCGTGAGGACTGGGACTGTGCAAAGGCTGTTATTACCTATCAAGGTATTAAATGGGCTTTGAACTCGTTTCAACCATTTAAATCACCAGGAACCGATGGTATCTTTCCTGCTCTCTTACAGGTAAGTGCGGACCTGGTAAATCCACACCTCCTACGCCTGTTCAGAATGAGCCTGGCAACAGGAGTTATCCCTTCATCATGGAGAACCTCTAGAGTGATTTTCATTCCCAAGCCAGGTAAAGAATCCTATGATGTAGCAAAGTCTTATAGACCTATAAGTCTTACCTCCTTCTTCACTAAGACCATGGAGAAGGTATTGGATAGGCATATAAGGAACAATGTCTTGGTAAACCGGCCTCTGCACCGGAACCAACATGCCTACCAAATGGGTAAATCCTGCGAAACAGCCTTGCATTGCTTGGTCAGTAGGATTGAACAAGCTATTGCGCAAAAGGAAATAGCTTTGGCAGTATTCCTGGATATAGAAGGAGCTTTTGACAACACGAGCACTGGCTCGATAGTGTCAAAGCTGGTATCAAGGAATACTGAGAGCACAATTGTAAGGTGGATCAACAATATGCTAAGTAGCAGGAGAGCAGAAGCATCCTTGTGCGGGGTTACAAGAGAGGTCAAAACTCAGCGAGGATGTCCACAGGGTGGAGTGCTGTCACCGAGTCTGTGGAACATTGTTGTTGATGATCTCCTCTGTACCCTAAACAACCAAGGCATGTATGCTCAATGATATGCGGATGATATTGTTATTATTGTAAGAGGCAAGTACATAAACACATGTGCTGAACTCATGCAAAGGGCTCTTACAATTGTAGAGGGATGGTGTGGGGATGAGGGGCTATCAGTAAATCCCTCGAAGACCTTCATGGTACCCTTCACAAATAAAAGAAGCCTAGAGGTGACAAGACCGATGTTATGCGGCGACCGAATACAGGTTAGCAAAGAGTTTAAGTACATGGGAATCAAGCTTGACGACAAACTAACCTGGAATAGACACCTTGACTATATTACCAAACGCTCTCAGACCACACTAATGATGGTGAGACCTTGGGCGTTGGGTGTACTTGGGGTCTCCGACCAGAGATGTCAAACTGGCTATACACTAGGGTCACAAGACCGATGCTAGTGTATGGATCTATCGTGTGGTGGCCTAAGGTACAACAAAGCACAGCAGCTGCAATCTTATCGAGGGTGCAGCGAGTGGCGTGTCTGAGTACATTGGGAGCCTTTATAGGTACATCCACGGCTGCAATGGAGATAGTTCTGAACCTCCCCCCCCTCGACTTGTTCGTCAAAGGGGAGGCAAGGATAGCTGCCTACAGAATGCAGTGCAGTGGTAATTGGCGTTACCATCCTGACAGTAAGCATTCTAGAATAATCGATGTCTTGAAGCTAGATATTCTAGACATGGTGCCGGATAGAATGATAAAAACCACAGATCTCGAAAAGCCATACCAGGTTAACATTGGTGGTAGGGATGTGTGGAAAGAGGGGGAACCCAACTATATGTATAATGCCCTTACCTGGTACACAGACGGGTCAAAGACCAGGAAAGGAACTGGTGCAGGTGTATTTGGCATCAGACCCAGGGTAAGCGAAAGCATAAGCCTAGGTAAATTTGCAACCGTCTTCCAAGCTGAGGTCACTGCCCTTGCTGAATGTGCGAGGATTAATGTAAATAGAGGCTATAAGGGCAAAGTCATTTACATTAACTCGGACAGTAAGGCAGCACTGATGGCCCTGGCTAAACAGGCTTACAGCTCCAGGACTGTATGGGAGTGCCATAAGTCAATTAAGGCACTGGCAGAATCCAACAAGGTTTGCTTGAATTGGGTGCCAGGGCACAGTGGGATCAAAGGGAACGAAGAAGCAGATAGGTGTGCCAACGTAGGAGCTGACTGCATTCTCATTGGCCCAGAACCTGCGTGCTGCATAGCATACAGCCAAGCACGTGAGTCAGTATCTCAGTGGGTTGCAGGTGAGCAACAAAGACACTGGGAAAATACTGACGGCAACACTCAGTCAAAGAGGATACTAAGGGGCTCCTCAAAGTCCCTATCAGTAGAGGCCCTACGGCTAAACAGGAAGGAACTCCGAAGAGTGGTAGGATTTATTACTGGCCATTGGTTGTTCCGTAGTCACCTACGAAGAATAGGAGTGATGGTTGATACCACCCTATGTAGGAAATGTGGAGAGGAGGAAGAAACAGCTCACCACATAATATTCGAATGTCCAGCATTGCTGCGACATCGCCTAAACTCCTTCGGGCCACAATTATGTGTAGATGAAGGAGGTCAACAGGAAAATACTGTATCCAAGATCCTAAGGTTCTCAAGAGGCCTGGGATTCGATGCGGTTTAAACCTGTGAAAGAGGGTGCACAATAAGCCAACAGGCTGAGAGGCAACTACCAGGATGCATATGCACAATCCTGGCCCTCATATATATATAAAAAAAAAAAAAAAAAAAAAAAAAAAAAAATTATTTGTTCTGCAAATGCTTTCCGCTTTGCATAGTCATTAGGCTTTAACTGCTGAATAATAGCTAACTTGTATGGGTAAAAATGCAGATCAAAATGCAGTATCCGTCTTACCGAGCGATCAGACATGTGCAAAGCAGCAGCTTGTTTATGAGCCGGGCGTCGAGGACTTGCTTCCACAGCTTGTCTTACTTGATCGATGTTCTCTGGCATCCAGGCTGACCTTGGACGGCCTGTCGACTTCCGTTTTAACGCCGAACCGGTAGCTCTGAAGTTACTCACCCGTAGCAGAATTGTGTTACGAGTTGGAACTCTTCCTCTTGGACCGACATTAAAATGCCTACGGAACTGCCGCTGAACAGCAACGCAGGAATCGCCACTTTTAAAAAACGCCTCGACAACAAACACACGATGCTAAGCCGACCACTGCTTCATGGCTACTAAAAATGTCCACGAGTGGGCTCTGCGAAGCGCATATCCCCACCTCCCCCCACTACCTTCGCTCAACTGTAAGGTAAAGAAAACCGTCAGATCATTTTGCCGCACCCTGTATATGGAGTTGGTAACATCATCTATGGTCCATTTTTATATGCTTTTATTTAAGATGTTGTCCATTACCTTGTTTTGATTTTAAATATTTGATATAAATATATACCAAATCTGAGTAAAAAAAGTGGGTAATAAAGATATTCATACCACAGATCCAAAATCTCTTATAGGGTCAGTCCGTGTCAAATCAACACAGAATTATAGCATTTTGAACCTCACCATTTTAGATGTTGATGAAATTTGGTACATAGGTTAAAACTATCAAAACTAAGAAAAATACCAAATTTTATTGAAAAATCTCAACCCGTTCAGATTTTACAGCCACGTAAAGTTGTAAAAATCGGCCCAAAATTGTCTGACCGACAAATTTTGAAAATGTGATTGTGACCCTTGTAGATAACATAGAGAGTTGAAACAACTGTCATTTTCTTGCATTTTTTATGCCCTTTCATTTGATATGTCACACAACATATGTTGAGAGAAAAAATATTTTCACACATTTCATATTCAAATTTTGATTTTGATTTTTTTAAAATGCGTACCTTGATTTAAAAAAAAAAAAAAAATATATATATATATATATATATATATATATATATATATATATATATAAAATACTTGAAAGAACAGTTAGACTCAATCGAGGACAACTTTAGAAAATACAACACAAGAGATTTTTACAGAACATTTGCAGGGAAAATTAAAGGATACACACCACAAAACCTGTGCTTCAGGAAAAAAGATGGCAATCTAGCAATAACTAACCAAGAGAATTGCAGTGAACTGGCAATATACTTCAGAGACCTCCTAAATTGCATAGAGCCAAAAGAAAGATTTACCAAAGAACACACCAAAAAACCCAAAGACGAGCCAGGACCCACACAAGAAGAAATAGAAGGACACATACGCAAACTCAAAAACAATAGAACATCAGGAGAAGATGGGATAATAGCTGAACTACTCAAGCATCTGGGAAAGGAAACAACAAAAGAACTCACAGCAATAATACAGAAAGTTTGGCAAACAGAAGAATTACCAGAAGACTGGAAATGCGCACTAATACACCCACTACACAAGAAAGGGGACAAAACAAATGTAAACAATTATAGAGGAATATCACTTTTACAAGTCACATACAAGATACTATCAGCATGCCTACTAAAACGAACACAAGAACAACTAGAACATAAGATAGGAGAGTACCAAGCAGGCTTCAGACCGAACAGATCGTGTGCAGAACAGATATTCAACTTGAAAACGATACTTAAGTACAAAGCAACAAGAGCAACACCAATAATATGTGTCTTCGTAGACTTCAAGAAGGCATACGATTCAGTAGACAGGCAATCCTTGTTCAACATTCTAGAAGAACAAGGACTAGATCACAAGACACTGAGACTTATCAAACAAACATTAACAGGAACCAAATCCAAAGTAAAATTCATGGGAGAAGTTTCAGAATCATTCGAAATTAAAACTGGAGTTCGGCAAGGTGATGGACTGTCACCACTGTTATTCAACCTAGTTCTTGATAAAGTAATAAAAGAATGGGAGAAAGAGCTTAAAAAAACAGAAAATTGGAAACCGATAAGACTAGGAAATAAGAAGAAAGGAATCGAAACAGCGTGCTTGGCTTTTGCAGACGATCTCGCCATACTAACAGATGAAGAAGACAAAGCAATTAAACAAATAGAAACACTAGCGGAATGTGCACAAAAGGTAGGACTACAGATATCATATGAAAAGACTGAATTTATGTGCACGAAACTAAACATACCTAACCTAAACACCAAATACGGCAAAATCAATAGAGTAACCCAATTTAAGTATCTAGGAGAGATGATAGAGCCAACAGGCAGGGAGAAAATGGCACAAAAAATAAGAATACAGAAGATGAAGAGAGCACTAGGGAAAACAAAAGATATATACAACAAAAAATGCATTTCAATATACACAAAAGTCAGACACTACAACACAGTTATCAAACCGGAAACACTTTATGCAAGCGAAACACTAACATTGCACCTGAAGGGGGACCTCGAAGACA
Organism: Stictocephala bisonia; assembly: GCA_035578905.1. Taxonomy (NCBI): domain Eukaryota; kingdom Metazoa; phylum Arthropoda; class Insecta; order Hemiptera; family Membracidae; genus Stictocephala; species Stictocephala bisonia. The sequence goes on along the minus strand of JAQJVL010000387.1, from coordinate 751,037 downwards.
TACTGAAAGAAGAACGGAAAATAATGAGAAAAATCCTAGGACCAAAACACACGGATGAAGGTTACAGACTTCAACCAAGAAAAATAACAGAAAAACTTTCAAATATAGCAGAAGATATGAGAAAACGTAGACTACAATTCTATGGACACATGTACAGACTACCAGAACACAGACTAACAAAACAGATTCTAACCTTCATACATGGGAAGAAAACAGGAGCACCATGGCTTACACAGGTCAAACAGGACATGAAGAATGCACAGATCGAAGAAATAGACATAGCTGACAGAAACAAGTACAGGAACAGAATTGCGAAGTGGAAGCCAGAACCAGAGAATGAGAAGAAAAAAAGAGACATGCCTAAATGGACAGAAGAAAGAAAGAGAGCATTCAGTGAAAAGATGAAGAAATGGTGGGCAAACAAGAAGAACACGAAGCTGAATTGATGTATTGCTTTGCGTGATCCAACAGGGTCTATACGCACATAATAATAATAATAATATATATATATATATATATATATATATATATATGTTTTACTTAATGTATTTAGTAAAGTAATATAAAAATTTGAAAGTGGGATTCCTATGGGTTTATTAAATTAATTAATTTAAAAAATTAATTTTCAAACAGTTTACATAAAATTTCGTAGCTTATAGTCGTTTTCATATTATAATGGCTTATACAGGGTGTAAATAAAGTCCCGCACGGGTTTAATATGTTCTGAACGATAACAGATAAATCAATAAGATTTGGTACATCAACATTACACCTAAAAATCTACTTATTTACGGAACTATCCGTTTTCTGTCATATCATGGGGACGTCCCGCAAGGAGTCAGAAGGAAATCTTAAATAGGAGCATAGGTCAATATACACATCACTTTAAAGGGCTTATCTAGCAGAGTGTAATGCCGCAAACCGCACACAAAAAGGTTGATCCACTACAAAATGGCGGCTGTTCAAATGTTTTCACTTGGTTACATTTTATTAGTATCCACAACCCCATTAAAGAAAAACTGCAACTAAATGCAGGTAAACTGCAGCTAAATACTACATTATGCCTGTAATACAGAAGTGAGTTGTGACGTTAGTTATCGTCAAGGGTTTCAAATTTGTTCCTAATTTATAACGGGGAAAATCTGGTAACAGTAACAATTAGAAAGATCTTATCTTTGGGTCGCCCTTTGGACTTTCCTATTAACCATTCTATTCATATTATGCTATTCTAGTTTCCTTGTTTTAGTTGTGCTGTCCAACCTTTCTGTCAGTGCACGTTAGTACAAAAGAGTTTGTCGTATTTCTTGTCGTTCATCAACTACACTATGTCGCTTGACGAACGTGAACGTACAACACTTCTTATGATGGTTGGTTGGGGAAACAACAGACGATCACACGAGGAAGCGTGCCATTTATTTAATGACTATTTTCCCGAGAGGCAGCCAATTTCCAGAACAACTGTAGGGAGAACTGTTCAACGTTTTATGGAAACAGGAAGTGTTTCCGATCGTCGTAGGTCAGGAAGACCCGCTACTGCAACAAACGAAGACAAATCTTTAGAAGTATTGCAGTCATTTATTGAGAACCCGCACGAGACCCTACACTCAGCAGCACAAACTCATGACATCTCTTTTACGACTGTAAAAAAATTCTGAAAGGGTCTAATTTTAAGCCATTATTAAGTTCATTTGGTGCACGAACTCAAGGAAGATGATTTCGACCGACGTATAGAATTTTGCGAAAATATGATGGCCAAAATAGATCGCAACGAAATTGATGTAAACAATATTGTGTTTTCGGACGAGTGTTCATTTATGCTGAATGGAAGCGTAAACAGTCACAATTGCCGTTACTGGAGTAGCAAAACTCCTCACTGGATGCGGGAGACACACACACAATATCCACAAAAGGTGAATGTCTGGCTTGGTGTGATAGGGACCCAGTTGGTAGGTCCTTTCTTTATTGAAGGAAATTTAAATGCAATATCTTACCAACGTTTGCTGGAAAATGAAATTACATCAGTACTTCGACAGATGTTTGGAAAACATTTTCGTGCGGTTTGCGGCATTAAACTCTGCTAGATAAGCCCTTTAAAGTGATGTGCATATTGACCTATGCTCCTATTTAAGATTTCCTTCTGACTCCTTGCGGGACGTCCCCATGATATGACAGAAAACTGATAGTTCCGTAAATAAGTAGATTTTTAGGTGTAATGTTGATGTACCAAATCTTATTGATTTATCTGTTATCGTTCAGAACATATTAAACCCGTGCAGGACTTTATTTACACCCTGTGTATTTAGTACTGTATTTTAGTGTTTCCTAATTAATTTTTTCGTTTTACTAAAGTAAACTTTTTTACCAGGTAGGCATACATTGAACATAACTGGAAGCAATTTAAATATCTAAATTACTTAGTATTTAAAGTTTAAAAAAATGGTAGAGCAACTTATCTATGATCATTTATTGCAGCTTATCTTTGGTACAAAACACATTTATTTTGATAGTAAGGAGTGAATTTTCAAACTCAAAGGCTTATTTTGTTGTTTCTACATATTGTATGTCAAAGTTTGCTTCAAAGCTTCATTTGAACGATCACTATCCTCTTTTGAAAGTTTGTATATTCTCCCTGTAGTAAGATTGGGTCCACTTTACACAAAATTTCACTTGTTAATGTCCAAATAATGTCAGGTTTTCCAATTAGATTTGAAAAAGATATGGCAGGACCAGAGGGGTGTAGGAATGTAACTTTAACTTCATCTTCATTTTCATTTTTTTCCAATACATAAGGTAACCACCATTTGTCATCATATTTAACAGTAACATAACCTTTAATTTCTGTCATCAGTAGTTTTTCAATCATTCTAGTTGTGGGGACTGTACAGTAACTTGTGTCGTAACTAAAGTTTTTCACTCTAATTTTAGTTAAGTTTTCTTCAATTGGCAAGAACGCATGGTACTGCTGTGTTCCTTTGATGGGCTCTGTCTTTTCAAATCGTTTACTCAAAAAATGTTCTGTTTCTACATACTCCTCTTGGGTAACATATTCAAAGTTAACATTTTTAATATTTTGGACTGACCAATCCAAAAGCTGTTGTGGTGTCAGAATTTGGTCAGTGTAAGGTCTTTGTAAACTTACTCTTGTTGCTAACCTCTTAACTGTGCCACCAAATCCATCACATGCTCCTTTCCCATGTGCTGTGGCAAAAAAATGCCATTCTGCATCAATCCCGAAGTCTTGCTTGTGAAAACATAGGTTAGAAAAGTTTTTCTTATTCTTATATTGAGCGGCACTACCATCGGAAAAATATAACATTTTCTTTAAATCAGATTAGAAATATTTTCTTAATAACTGTATTAATTTTCTTTGAAAGCAATAAACTGCTACTGTATTATGTTCCAAGCACTCAGAAATAGTAACATAGCTAACATGTTTTACTAAATCATTTTTTTTTTTTTAAATAAATTACAAAGGGGTGAATTGTAGCATAATCACTTGACCAGTGGTAACTCTGGGCTTCATCCTGGACTCAAAACTATAGTTCTCTGAAAAATCTTAAGTAACCACTAACTCATGTTGCATCAAATTTTCTTTTGCTTCAGCCATGAATGAACTTTGCTGCTTAGCAATAAAATCATGGCGAACTAATAAGGTAAGTTTCTCACATAACATGTCAAGGAATTCAATGGAAGTTTTTCATAGAGTATCAAGGTTGCACCTGTCTACTGTAACCCATTAACGAAAAGTTACATTTCCTATCATTTTTTTATCAAAGATTTCTTCAAAAAAGTTCTTTATTTCCCCAGTTATTTTTATTAATAAGTAAACCTAACAATTATTATTTTTTTAAATATTATTAGTTACAGATTTGTTGTATTAAATTATTATTACCATTATTATATCCTAATAATGTCTTAAATTTAACACCATATAATATTTAATTATTATATTTAAAAAGTCAGGTCTATAATTATATCTCCACAGGTATATACATAAATTCTAAGAAGTATCTTCTTGGTTGCAATCACAATGTCTCTTAAATTTTATGAAAACTGTTTGAAAATTAATTTTTTGAACATGAAGAATCCCACTTTCAAATTTTTATATTACTTTACTAAATACATTAAGTAAAACATATATTTTTTTGAAAAAATTCAAGGTACGCGTTTTGAAAAAATCAAAATTTGAAAATGAAATTTGTGAAAATATTTTTTCTCTCAACATATGTTGTGTGACATATCAAATGAAAGGGCATAAAAAATACAAGAAAATGACAGTTGTTTCAACTCTCTATCTTATCTAGGAGGGTCACAATCACATTTTTAAAATTTGTCGGTCAGACAATTTTGGGCCAATTTTTACAACTTTACGTGGCTGTAAAATCTGAACGGGTTGAGATTTTTCAATAAAATTTGGTATTTTTCTTAGTTTTCATAGTTTCAACATGTGTATCAAATTTCATCAAAATCTGAAATGGTGAGGAACATCACTGTGTTGATTTGACATGGACTGACCCTATATCACTAGCGCCCACTGTATTACAGTAAATACACCAACTTGAGTCGTGTGCTTCGATGTTTAAATTAACGAACTATGAGAAACAACTGACACATAATATTTCTAAAAATATAAATTAGGAAAAAACAAAAATACTACTAACCTTGCTTGTAAATAATATAGTACGGTTGTCATCTTCTTTAGAATATTCAATCTCATAATCAAATTTATTTGCATGTTTGACTGGTGCTGGGGTGGAAATCCAACAATTAATGTAACTGCCATCCACTATTTTAAGATTAAGGAAGAACAGACCCATGTTTGAAATGTGAAATGCTCTGTGAAATTTATGCTTTTTCTTCATAAAGCAAAAATTCTTAAAGTTATGAGTGAAGGTCGCAGACTTATTTTTAAACTGCAAAAGAATATACATATGATAAAACAATGATAGTTAAAAATTAACAATTAAATAAATGATAACAATATGTTATTCCATTCGAAATTTTATGGGCAAATTTTAAGGATAAATAACATATTCACACATCTCATTCAAGATCATTCTACCTCATTCAAGATTATTCTACCCCATTCAAGAGGAGATGGGAGGTCAAGAAATGTTACCTCCCATCTCCTTATGGCTATGGCAAGTGTTGTTGTAGAACAAAATAGCTATTTTTTTGTATAAGAAAAAAAAATACCCCCTCCTTTTTCTTATAAGAACCTTCTAAGCTGTCAGAACACCTAAAAATAGTGTGTACTCCATTATAAGTCAGTCTACTATTTGGAGCATTGAGTAAGTAAATAATTCTTTTGCTGAGCTCTGAACAGCTTCGTCACTACAAAGCTCACCAAGCATTGTTTTATTTTTTCTAGTCCTTTTATCTTCAAAATCTATTGAGACACAATTTTTATGTGCAATCAATTTGGCTTCAGAAGGTGAAGAGTCTCGTGAATTTTTCAACAAATGCAATAGCCCTTGAATGTTTCTGTTTGCCATATCAACTGTTAGGTTTTCTTTTTGAAGAATTTATTAACCAGATAAATCTTCTTAAAATTAACAAAGAGTAATGATCTCAAAAGTGTTTAGCTTTTCAGCAAGGATTTGGATTCAGTTTTTGATTCCGATGTAGAAAGGGGGTGAGTCTACCGAAATGACTGTTTTAACATGATTATGATACCGGTTTAACGACCTAAATTCTTGCAGACTACCTTTTGCTCTGAGATTTAAGTGTATTGGGACATTTAATAAACTAAATGTGTTATTACTTTTGCGGCGTGAACCGCTAAAATAGATTTGTAGCGTTATAATGAGTGCAGATAAGTGAGAGCGCAATAAAACTTCATCAATAGACTGTCCATAGTGTAGTACTACGTGAAGCAGTAAGCAGAATTATTACGAGTAATGGATAATAAAACAATGAACTAGAGAGCTGAACCACCATAGAACAGACTATAAGTGACACTGAAACAATAATAGTAGTCAGCGCCGAATAGTTAGCAGCGGCTCGTGAGAGAACTATACTGAGCTTGGTGGCTCTCATCCCTCCCCTGCACAGTTTGACCTCACACTCCTCGCCGCTCTTTTAGATAATCATTAAAAGATATCATATGTTGTCGCTCCTTTAGGCGTATCTTCAATAACAAAATATAAATTATATAGACATTGAACGAAACTAAGAGTTTCAACATAAGAGAATACAGGCCTAAGGAAAAAATGTAGGTTATGTCATGGGATGAAACCAATACTTTACAATTAACTACACACTTTTTTCTTCTTTCAGAAATGTGCTGGCTTTTGAAATTTGCTGCCGGGGGCATGTGCCCCCTGCCCCTCCCCCCCCTAGTTTCGGCCCTGCATATGGATACATCCATCATGAATGTCATTTGACCGTCCACAAAGCCTCTTCACTAGGTGAATATATTGAATAATCCCACATTCTCTCCTACCCTCTAGCACATGTGGATACATCTATCATGAATGTCACACGACCGTCCAAAAAGCCTCTTCACTAGGTAAATACATTGAATAATCCTACATACTCTCTCTACCCACTACCACATGTAGATACATTATCATGAATGTCACGTGACCACCCACAAATAATCTTAATTGGGTGAATACACTGAAAAATCCCATATTCCCCCTCCTTACCTACTAGCACATGTGGATACATCTATCATAAATTTCACGTGACCACCCACAAAACCTCTTTACTAGGTCAATACATTGAATAATTCAACAATTCCTGGATATTCTCAATACATCTGTTATTAACTAAGCAATTAAATCCTTAAATCCTCAGTAGTTTTCATGCTGTTTGCAACGACCGAGTGAACGCCATGTTGGTATTGAGAGGATTGAGTACAAAACTAAGGTTCGAATTTCCAACCGAGAAAACAGTTGGGGCTTCACTCATTGAAACAACTTCGTGCACAGGCCTGTTTGTCTATGTTAACTGGCGAATAAAGTTAATTAAAAAAAACTATCACCTAATCTTCTAAAACATTTTTCTCCTAAGTAGCTTGGTTAAAGCACTATGATGATTTGATATGCCAAAAGTGCCTGCATACACTAATGATTGAAAGAGTTGGGTCTAAAAAACTCATCAATACATTGAGCTATTTTTCCTTACTTTTTCAAAGAGAGGAGCATGTGTAGCCTCAACATGAGCAACAAGCTTGCTAGCTCCCATGCCTTTTCGATACCGACAAGCCTCCAGCATGCACCGGAAAACTCCTGGACACGTAGGCAGTGTCTTCAATTCATTATTATTCGTTTGAATATGAGTCATAGGTGCATCTCCAAAAGGGCCATTTGACTGATTGTTGTTGGTCTGAGCTTCTCCTCCCTGTTGATAACAGATTAAGATTTATAACTACCGTACAACTATTTACATTTATTTGTTAAGGTAAAAAGATTTAAAATAAAAAAGGTTGAACATTCTGGAGCCTTGAAATTTAAACTGAATGAGGCTCCACAAAAAAATAAGCTTGTTAGATACAATTTTAACAAGTTCATTATGGTAGATTTTGACTAGAGAATCGTAGATGAAAATAAAATATTGCAATAATTTTATGAACCTATCTGTACAGGAGTGATGTAAAAAAATCTGAAAACATCTTTTCTAGTCACCTGATTGTCTGTATTATATATGCTACTAACCTTCTGAGAACTAATTAGAAGCTACTACTCTTTCGTCTATAATTTGTTTAAATGTCATGAACGCATGCATGATTTTGTCCTTAATTTATTATTTGTGTTAGTAAAAAGTATTATGGTTAGGTCAAATTAATTACATAATCATTTAATCATAACAATTATAATTTCTAATAGAGCCATACACATTAAAATGCCTTGACTTTGACACAGAATAAAAATTCCTAATACTGGATTGCTTCAAAAATGTTAACAAAATAATGAAATATTTTTTCCGTATCTCTACAAACAAAACATCTTCAGCATAACATTTGAGACATTATAAAGTGTTCAAAACATAATGATGCACTCAGCATCTATTTTGGTAGGCATGTTTTGTATGCACATTTTTATACACTCACCTCATTCTTAACAATCAATCTAATTTTCAATTTTTCATTCCACCTCCATTTATTTTGGTAGGTGGCTTAGAAAGCCATACGATGTGTATATATACAAGGTTACAGTAGTAAAAAGTATAAGGGCTAGAAGATTAGGTTAATACAAACATCATTTTAAAGTGCTGATAAAGCTAAGAAAAATGCCACAAACTGCACTTCAAAAGGATCGTTCAAACATATGGGAGTTGCTATAATTAGTTTTATTTCACTTTTTTAATTGTTCTTAGTTTGTTTTGTTTAGGTTGGAATTCCCAAATTAGTAGCAAACAAAATTATAAGCATTTTGGTACCTTGATCCAAAAAGATCCCTTTATGAATATGACGTTTTTTATTTTGTTGTTTAACAATTTCAGGATAGCATTATAAGTGATGTTATGTTCATATGGTTACAAACCACTCAGAACAATTTTAAATGTAGTGAAATTAAACTAATTACAGTAACTTCCATATTGTTCAGCTGAATTTTATGGGTTATTAAAAAAAATCTTTGAATAGCCATCATTGTTTAATGTATGATCTTTTTAAAGTGCAGTTTGCGGTGTTCTTATCTACTTGACCGGCACTTTAAAATTATCTGCACATCAACATATGCTTACACATTTTAAATTATCTACCAACTCCTTGTCGGCCGTCTCCCATCGGAAGTAGAGTCAGTAAGAATGGTAAAAAATCGGTTTTTAGCTCCCAATTTAATTTGTAAAATTTTAATATTTTAGCCCAATTAATAATAAAAATATTAAGCCGTCTCCAGACTTTTTACTAACCCTGTATATAGGCCTATATATGTACATTCAACACTGCAAATCGTTAATGAATGGATAACTTGCCTTCTGATAGTAGACTGATCTTGATGTGGTTAGGCATTTACTAATGTGGTTAGGCCTATGAACAATCTAAATTACTCAATAAAATGTTTGAAAATGCTATAAATAGGCTATAGTTGGCATTATATACTGAAATAAAAACATTTAAGACTCGTCAGTTAATTTGACCCTGTAGCAGTGCTGACAGAGTTGAAAGTAATAGTTTTCTAACTTTACAAGGACAAATAGTTCACGAAAATATCACTTAAATGACTGATTGTTTGTAGTCTACCTGTTAGTTGGTGGGCTAATAAAACTGGCTAATCTTCAATGTGAGTGTGAAAGTAAGAGTGGAGTTTCGTCTCACAAAAACCACCTGTACATCCAAACCTAAAATGTGTTTATTTTTATTTATTTATTTCCATTTTTTGGTTTCCCTTTTTTACAAGAAATATATATAAAAGAATACAAGATGGCTTATAACTAAAGCGAGCAATGAGTTAAGAACCATTTTTAAAAATATATATTAAAGGTAACAGTAAATTTAATGTAAACATAGTATAACAAACAGAAAATACATAAAATATAACAATTTATAAAACCACAAATATTTTAAATACCGTATATAAATATGTAAGATATAAATAACAATAAAAATAATAATATAAAAGTATATAAATATCAGGTACAATTGCGGACAGGTCTGGTGGTGATGTGGTATTAAATGAAAACATAACAAAAAAATATAAAAATACAAGACTACAAACATTTTAAATATATAAATAAAGTCATCATAAATATATGATATTTTAATAACAATAATAAATAAGACTTTGATTTAGAGATTGTTAGCTGTCGAATGGCGGGATTTAAGATCAGTGAGGCTGTCCACAAACAAGACAATTGAACGGCAAATTTCATTCCCAGAAGAAAGATATCTCGGGATAGGACTATAGTGAAGGTAGTCACAAGGCAAGTGGCCCAACTCAAAAAGCCTTTATGATCTTGTACCAATGGGCATCGAAACATGATACGCTCCAAAAGCAGAGGACAGTCCAAGTTGTTGTTAAGGAGCTTGTGGAGAAAGACTAGATCGGATACCCTACTCCTAACTACAAGTGGTTTGAGTGCATAACACCGCTGCACCAATTGATGCACTGATATGTCCAAGTAATTGAACACTTCACGGCTTCCAAGGTAACGTAGAAATCTGCGCTGAACTGACTGTAGCCTCTCAAAGCACCCAGCCTGTAGGGAGACCACACAATGGAACCATATTCCATCAACTGGCGGACTAGTGACTTATGGAGAAGAGTGGCTGTCTTAATGCTGAGCCCATGATGCACAATATGGATGATTAGGCCAAGCAGCTGTGAAGCCCTTCCCTGCTGCCACCTTTACGTAAATTACATACTTCATCTGCATGTCATTTATGTAAAGGTCAAACTCAAAGGAAGAAATAATAAGTATCCTAAGATCCTTGATGTGATTCCACCTCTCGACAATTTCGTCATCCATTTAAATAGTAGTCTTCCAGGATGACATCAGTCTTCCTACTAAAGTGATGTTTTTTTTTTAATTTACTGCCATACTATAATTTGTAACTCACTACTATTTACTGGCATGGTATCACCTCAACAAAGCCTCCAGAGCAGCTTTAAGGGTCTCGCAATCCGCAGCAGAAAGGATTTCCAAGAAGATCTTTGACATCATAAAAAAATCTATAAGGTCTCTTCTTTATTATTGACATTAATTGCTTCTTTAATGCCATTAATATATATAGTAAACAGAAAGGGTATTGATCCACTTATACAGTTACAGGAGTTTTCAACCACCCACTTATCTTCACTTCATGCGTATAGGTGGGCCTGAGGGTCAATCAATACCACTGCATGTTTATGGATGGGCGGATGGGTCAATACCACTCTTCATGTGTGGGCGGGCTGTTCATTTCCAATCTACATGGATGGGTGGGTGGGGGGGTCAGTATGTGTATAGTTGGGTGGGTGAGTCAATATCAGTGTAAGTGTGTGGGTGGGCGGATGGGCAGACTGAATGGGTGGACTGATTTAAATGGTGTTTAAGCACAATTTGTCCTCAAGATATAGTTCCAGCTACTACTGTTCGATTCAAAATTACAGATACCCAAGTTTGAACGTAAAATATGCAGTCCTTATAAAAGAATCTTATGTGAACCACACACTCACATATTGTGAATTGTCCCACCCACCCATACAAGTAAAGTGATTTAACTAACAAACACAAAACAATTGCTTAAATGGACAAAAGAACTTCTTAATTTTTAAAACTGTGGCTACGCCTATTAGAAACATGATTCACTAGACATATTTTGAGGGCTAAATTTGGACTGTTCAGTTACTGACCTTAAATACTGAAAACTTGGTAATAAGAGCTTCTGCTAAAAAATTGCGGGAACCAGTCAGAGCAGCTTGACAAGTTGGACATGATTGCAATCTCTTTTTACACTTATCACACATATGATGACCGACTTTACACAAAAATATATCTCTCGGTGGAAGCTCATAACAAACTGGGCACTGCAAAACACTTTCTATGTCCAAATCATAATAGAAATTACTCATGTTGAAAAACCTATTTTATTCGGTACCTAAATAAACTCCTTATTTTATTAAATGAGGCATAAATTACTATATACGTCAACACTATAAAATATAACCTATCCTTGGTTAGGTTAAGATTACTTTATTGGTTTGAAGACTGACGAGTTGGATTTCTTCATTCGTCTATTTGTTTACAAAATCATAAACCTAAAAACAGCTGAATTATGAAAAAAATTACAAACAAAGGCAATCCTTTGCAGATATTATTATAAAAACTATATTATTATAAAAAAAAATATTGGGCCGTACAAGACATCTGAAATTAAATAAACCAAAAAGTAGATAAGACCTTTTGCTAGCTTAGTGGTTAGCACTTCTGCTTTACATACATGCAGAGGGTTACGGGTTCAAAAAAAAAACATAATTCATAATTATGGTACAACATTCCATAGTTCATTATGAGCGCTGACCGCTCCAGTATTACTAACGATTCTTCACACCACATGATGAACATAGCTGCTGTTTACGATCTAACACAATTCAATCACAAAACTAGTCATAGAGGAGTTGTTCTGGATCTTATGTTTTCGTCAATCTCTACCATCATAGTCGACTATGCAGTAAATGTGCTTCTACTCAAGACAAACATCACCCTGCTCTGGACATCACACTTACTCTGATACGTTCTTCGTAATGCCAAATTACTTGATCTATTCCTGATTTCAGAAAGAGCAATAGTGATGAAAATTTCCGTTAACTTCATTAAGCCCTTAAGGCAGTTTGGTCAAAACAAATTTTCGATTTTTTCGATTTTAACGAATATATTAGCTATTAAATGCTTCCCAAGTAGTTCTTTCATTAAAATTATGTTTATAGTTATAAATACATCACCTCAAAGATGCTAATTTGGACTTTCTTGGTACATTCACAATTAAGAGACATGTTCCAGATTATAAATCAAATTTTAAAAACAGGCCCTCACAGGACTGGTCTCATCAGTTATTTTAAATTTCGTAATTTTACTGCACATTTGATTTTAAACAATTAATGTTATTTGTTTGTTCTGTATTTTATTACAATTAAAAATACAATGTCGTGTTTGGCATCTTATGTTTTTTAATTTCACACAAGTTACAACATTGATTAACTTTATATACTTAACAGGTGAATGTGCTTTCACCCGTATGTTTTACAATCCATTTTACAATCGGACTGGAATAGTCCGACACATATCTCTCCACGACCCTCGCCTTTTAGAACCCTATGTGACTTAGTCTCAACGCACAATCTGAGCCAGTTTAACTCTATACGAAACTCACGTGGAGTAATATTAGATGCTATCCTCTCATCAGAGACAAACACCGAACTCATTAGAGATCGTGACCCACTGGTTAAAGAGGACGTCCACCATCCTGCTCTAAACATACTCTTACCTATGACAGCGGTCTCCAAGTCGGCTACTTCCTCTGTCCCCAACTATAGGAAATGTAATCTCATGAATGTACACTGTGATCTTCAAGCTGTTGACCTGCACTCTCTCATCCTATCGTCACTTCATGATGTAAAATTGGCTTTTTCGGACGTAATTGGCGTGATTAAAAATAGAGTATAGCGGCATACTCCAATGATAAAAGTTGGGTCATCTTTCCCACCCTGGTTCAGTCCGGAACTGCGGAGACTTTTTTTGAGAAAAAGAGACTGCATACACTTTACAAGAGGACTTTAGACGATGGTTGCTACTACAGATTCTCACAGACCCGTTCGAGATGCAGGCAACTTTCTCAAACCTGCCTGGACAACTATATTACGCACATTCAAAACACTCTCCCTCACAGACCCAACGCATTTTGGAACTTTGTCAAGAGCCTGAAGAAGAACCAAACCGCAACGTCAACGCTGACATACAATGGACGTACAGCCAACGACAACATGGAACAGTGTGAATTGTTTGCTGAGTTCTTCACCTCTGTTTTCACCAAGCCCCAACAGCTCCCCACTTCAAACCATCACGAGTCGTGCAATGCAATCAATACCTGCTTCTTCACCTACGACGACGTTCAAAGAGCTTTGACTAGTCTAGATGAGAGGAAAGGATGCGGTCCTGACTGTATCCCACCGAGTGTCCTTACGCACTGTCACTCCACCCTAACTGGACCATTACAGCATCTCTTTAACGCGTCAATAGCTAATGGAATATTCCCTGAAGCCCTAAAATCAAGCTACATTAGCCATAAATCCGGGGCCCTCTCGGAAGCGGGAAACTATAGGCCTATTGCTATACAGTCTGCCCTGTCCAAGGTGCTTGAAAAATTGGTTCTCTCCAAGATCTTTCCTTTGCTCCAGCGCCATATCTCCTCATCACAACATGGCTTCTCTCCAGGCAGATCCCCAGCTACAAACTTAGTGCTGTTTCAATCCGATGTTATATCTTCCTTCTCAAATCGCCAGCAAGTGGATGCCATATATTTAGATTTTGCAAAGGCCTTTGATCGAGTCTGCCGTCCTCTTCTGCTCACCAAGTTGTCCCGTTATGGAGTCCATGGGCCGCTCCTGAAATGGTTCTCTTCTTACCTGGATAATCGAAAGCTCATAGTGAAATACGCTTTTGCCAACTCGCAGGAGTTCATTGCATCATCTGGAGTACCACAAGGCTCACATCTGGGTCTTGTGTTATTCAACCTGTTCATTAACGACTTGTCAGAGGCATTAGAAGTCAAGCATTTGCTCTTTGCAGACGATATCAAGCTCTACTTGTCCATCAACACCATAGATGATTGTGTATCACTTCAAAATAGCTTGTTGGTCGTGGAGAAATGGTGCTCTGATAACCTCATGACCCTCAATGTATCCAAGTGTGTCGTCATAACCTTCCATATGACTAAGTCTGTGATACATAATAACTATACACTCATCGGTGTCAATCTGAAGAGAGTGTATGAGATAAGAGACCTCGGAGTTCTATGTTGCCCTAATCTGAGCCCCGAGCTACATGTGAATTACATCTGCAAACGAGCCAACAGTGTCCTGGGCCTGATAATAAGGTTTTCTCACTTCTTCACATCCCCAATAGCTTTGAAGACTCTTTACTGTCACTTGGTTAGGTCCCATCTTGAGTATTGTTCAACCGTCTGGTCACCGTATCAGGGTTTCCTTATCGAAAGACTGCAATCCATTCAAACTCGCTTTATCCGGCTGGTGGGTCTACGACTGGGATATCACTTCTCTGAAGTTCCTGTTGATGAATTGTTTGTAACGCTCGGCTTGCAATCACTGGAGTTGCGAAGAAGGACATCTGATCTTATGTTTCTTTTCAAGATCATCAATGGTGAGATTCGCAGTCCGGAACTTCTATCACTGATTTATTTCCACGTTTCAGCTTCTACCAGATCCAGGGAGCTGTTTGCCAGAACACACCACACCACATCATATGCGCAGCACAGTACCATGGTTCGGTTGCAACGCACGGAAACACCCTACCTTCAGACATTGATTTCTTTAACTGAAGTGCTGCTCGGTTCAAGAGGATGATCACCCAGGGGGAGAGTAATGAGTCTTGAGGCTTTCTCCAGCTGGAGCTCACTCAATCACCACCGCCACCCTTACCAATGTTGTGACTTATTATTTCATCACACTCATTCGCATATTTTTACTATTCATTCACAGCCATTGCAGTCTTAAAGTCATCTTAATTGTCAAACCATTTATCATGTTATGTGTATTTATTTATAGATTCATATTCGAATTTGCATATTTGTTAGATATTATTTATGTAACATTTACAAAATATTTATCCTTGTTATCGCTTATATCACTTATACTATATCAATACAAATTGTTGAATTTATTGTATATTTATTGCATATATTTATATGTGCATGTTAACTTGATTGTTCTCAATTGTATATTGTTATCCAACTAATTCTTTAAGCACTGGTAATTACCTTATTTATTAGCCTCTGTTTTCTATTTTTCTGTTCTCTATTTTCAGTCTAAGTTTTCTTGTATACAAATTTGTTAAAAAGGCATATGCCGTTAATCATAATAAATAAATAAATAAATCCAATCGCTACGCACACGTACAGCAAGACACAGCACCCACACCCGCAGAATCGCGCTTCAATGAATTCATGCAATTATACCCCTCCCATTCCAAACCGTGGGGGAGAGAGTCGTGTGAGTATTTCGTAGCCAACGCTGTGCAGAAGAATTCAGTTTTACCTGATGCTGACCGAACCACCTTAATCTGCCTGATATTAATAATGTACAGGATAATGGCCATCATTTATCATATTAACCCAATACCTCTCTACACTACATAAATAGTGTTAGTGTTAATACTCCTATGACGAAAGTTGTACAATCTCAGTTTCCTAAGTGGTTCTCACAACATCTCATATACCTTGTAATCGAGACAAAATAACGCATAACGGGTTTTAAACTAGTGGTAGTTTTCAAGACTTAGAGATGTCCTCAAGATTGAGGCGTAAATGTAACAATTTAGCTACAGCTTGAGCTTGACATACGGTAGTAATTATATTAAAAAAGTTGAGGAAAGTATCCCATGTAATATTAAAACCTTCTTGTCACATGTAAGCAACCTCAAAAGTAGCACTTCTACACAGAGAACAAAGGTTATTGATCACTCGGTGACTTATGAGCCCTAAAGCAAATGTAACTTGTTTCCTCTACACTTTTCTTCTGGTTTTACGAATGTATTAAATTAATATGCCTTATTTTGACTTTGTTTGGAATAAATCATTATCTCGGCCTAAGATCATTATTGCCACTGAACGTTAAAAATAAATTTGAAATGCTGGGTCCTAAAAGGAATGTTGGCCCTGGCAATGTTCCTCCAAGAATACTTAAATGTTGTGCGCCTGTTCTTGCTGCTCATTTAATTATTTTTTTATCGTCCAGTGAATTTGGCAATTCAGTAAGTCATGATGCACCATATCGATTAGTCCAGGAATTCCTTGGACTAATCGAATGGAGAGTCAGTTGTTGTGGTGGCTTCATGGTTACCGTAGTGACCGTGTGCTTTACATAAAATGTGATGGAGCCGTATCTGCACCGATCTCTGTTTTGTCTGGTGTCCCTTAGGATTCTCATACAGGCACCCTAATGTTTTATATCTTCGTCAATATTGTTTTATATAATTAAAAAATCTACAGTTGACTATCTCATGTTTGCGAATAATCTGAAGATTTTTGTGAGATTTTCTTCAATACCACTGTACGTATATGGGCGGGTGGGTGGGTCAATACCACTGTACGTGTATGGGTGAGTGGGTGGGTCAATACCACTGTACGTTTATGGGCGAGTGGGTGGGTCAATACCACTGTACGTGTATAGGCAGGCGGGTGGGTCAATACCACTTTACGTGTATGGGTGGGCGGAAGGGTCAATATCACTGTAAGGGATGCAAGGGTTTAACATCTTATCCTCCCTTTGACAACGACTTATCCTCCCTTTGGCAAATTTCTTATGATCATCTGATTAGGACAATCTCCATCAGTCAATCTTCAATATCAGTGAATGGTGCCTTACAATACCACGGACTAAATGTCTCCAAATGGAAAGTGGTCTCCTTCTGACGCTTGGCAGTTTTATTCACATGTAACAACCATGTTTGGGGCATTGTCCTAAATAGAGCTGACGGGGTAAAATACTTGGAAGTTATCTTTACCTCAGCTTTGAGCCCATCGGATCACAACCTTAATATTACAGGTTTTAATACCAAACCCACCAAGCACTTTAGATCATATCCTACTCATTGTTCGTACTATACAAGTCCCTCTTACGCCATGTCTTGGAGTATGACTCTGTAATTTGGTTGCCATGCCAAATTGGCCATATTAAACTGTTAAGCAGGTTAGAAGTCCGTTTCATCAGGACACTTGAGGTGCATCTGGACTATGCCTACATGGAGACCCCATCATAAAGTTTAAACGTCGTTTCAGTCTGCAACCTCTTCATTTTAGGCGTAAAAACTCCAGCCATCACCATCCATTCAAACTTGTTAACGGCCTACTCTACTGCCCCGAGCTCCTGATGTGGATTGATCTACATGTTCCGAGGGGGGCAAGGTATATGATTATCTTTGGCCGCAACTACTCATTCTTACAACAGTCGCTTGGCACGACTTCACAGAATTGGGAGTACAGCTGCTACACATATTTATTTTTCCCGTGAAACGATATCTTATTTTCAGAGGAAGGTAGCCTTGGTAAAACTGTATTTTACATGGAATTATTGTATTAATTTGTTGATTTATTTTTTGAAAGTTATATGTGATAGTCTAGGATCGCTGCTATATTGTTTTGCCTTATTGTTGCTGTTATGTATGCCATATTTATTTACGTACCTCATTGTGGCATTTCTTTTATTGTTACACTTATTATTGTTATTGATTATTATAATTTATTGCGTTATTGGATCAATACCAATAGGTTATATTTTTAAATGTATTCATTCATATTAAATCAATTTAAGACATGTTCATACGTCAGTAAACAAACAAATTTAATACCGATGAAACTGTTTAACTAAACATCTTCCACTTTGGACGGGTGTGCCATAGGGGTACGAGGGCTTCTGCTTCACGAGGAAACACTATGGGTGAGTGTTAAAACGCTAGTCTTGAATGGTGAGATTATCCCATGGTACAAGAAAACCAAATACCTCGGTATGATACAAAATGCTATCTTTCCATGGCCACGTTACAACGAAGCTACAAGTAGTCAGGGCTACGACTTAAAAGCTTGTTTCATTCGTGCGAGGAACTTCTCCTCTGACAGTTTCGCTCATGTACACTTTCATCATCAGACCCAGTCTTTTCTACGGAGCCCCTACCAGATACGCTATAATCTTCCCATTAACAATAAAAACTGGACACTTTCCGGGAAGATGTATGATATAGAGAGCAGTCTGACTGGGGCCACATTAGATTGGTGGTCACTAGTGTATGAGCTCCACAGAGAGCACCCTGACCAAGGGTTCTTCTTGATGTACCTCTTCTTTTCTGTTCATATATTAGTTCATTTTCTCATGCCTGCATTCTCATAATCGAACTTGTCTCTTTAATTTATCTGACTGCATTTGTGCTTTTCAGCACGTTTCACTTTGTGCATAGATATACATTTTTCAAGGCTCATTTCCTTCACACAAAATCATTTTTCAGTGCTGACGCACCTTGCTTCCAATCCATTGGAATTTTCTTCCAGATACATGATATATTGGAAAGAGTGCAAAACATCTGGGCTGGAGCTAGGGAGCTCTACTGTCAGATGCGAATAAAACCACGCTTAGAAAAATCCCTGAGTGGAAATGAATAATTTGCCAAAGTTTCATGATGATCGGATGAATGGAGTATTAATGCATAAAGGAAAAACAGACAGACACATATTCGTATATGTTGTGATATTGTATATATGACTTTAAGAAATTCCAGTTGACGATTTTATGAGGCAATTTGATATTCTTCCACTTTAAGCTCTTCCTGACTTCAATCACATAACCTTCCTGTTCAAAATCGTTAACAGCAACATTGACTATCCTGCTGTGTTTTACCTGTTATTAGTTGCATATCACATGTTTTAATTACAACATATATTACCGTACTGACAATTATGTTCAATTGCAACTCACTATTATTGTTTCTTTTCATGCACATGTGCTCAGGGTTTACACCTTCTTTAGCTAGTCATCCATAACTGTAATTTGTTTATTTATTTAAGTGATTATATGTACCCTCAAATATATGTTTGCTAACACAGGATTGTCAATGGTGCCGTTTACGATTTTGAACAGGAAGATTATGTTATTGAAGTCAGGACGAGCTTAAAGTGGAATAATAACACATTGCCTCATAAAATCGTCAACTGGAACTTCTTACAGTCATATATACAATATCACAACATACACGAATATGCGTCTGTCTGTTTTTCCTTTATGCATTAATACTCCATTCATCCGATCATTCCCCTCAGGTTTCCTTTTGCCAGTAGGCAAATTATTCATTTCCCCTCAGGGAATTTTCTAAGCGTGGTTTTATTCGCATCTGACAGTAGAGCTCCCTAGCTTCAGCCTAGTTATTTTGCAGTCTTTCAATTTACCATGTATCTGGGGAAACAAATTCCTAAGGCATGGAAGCAAGCTGCGTCAGCACTGAAAAATGATTTTGTGCCAAGGAAAGAAACATTGAAAAATGTATATGTATGCTCATTTTTCAATATTACAAATTTATTCTAACATGGCATGGTCATAAGTTAAGTAAATAATTCTAAGTACTACTGTACTAGAGAAAATTAATGACTATATAACATGAACATCTACGTTCATATCTACATTCATTCATTCATGCTACAGCAATATCTACACAAGCAGTATGCAACATGCAAAATATTTTTAAAAAATGTCACTTAGTGCAAACAGTTAACGAATAAGGGGGAAAACATAAACAGCAGTATAATTAACAATTGACAGTAACAGACATAGACAATTCTCGATTACAAGGAGAATATATGTGCTATATATAAATAAAGACAACAACTAGAATACCTAGCAACAAAACGAACTAAGTAAAGCTACATAACAATAACAACAACAAAACTATAGAAATATAATAATATGATTAACAATAAATAGACTATGAAATAAATAATAATACACAAATTTAATACAGAGGCGTACACACAAAACAACTATAATAACAATATGTTCACTTGTTTGTAAATTATGTTTAATCTATTTTTCTTAACAATTGTTTTTGAATCGGCATTTACATTGATAATTAAATATATAAAACATTTAAGTATATTTTATATGTATCATATTTGCACTTTTAATCGTGTAAGTTATATGAATGAATCTAGCCATTAAAAAGTACTTTTACAAGTATTAAAGGTCACAACATTTGAGCATGTTGTTATAGTCCAACTCTTTGTAGTTGAATAATTTACTTTTGAATGTTGGTTGGCTACTCTGACTGAAGTTAAATAATGAAAGTTCACGTTCAAGACACAAAGTTGTTATTTCCTCTTCATTCGTCTGACGATAGTTCTTGTGAAAGTCTAAGTTACTTTCGTTATTGTGTTGGTTTGGTGCGGCATTGTTGTGAATTAACTTGTTCTGTGTATGAGTGAAGTGATTTTTTCAACAATTTAATAACACGTCAGTGCTATTTTTCTGATTTACAGTTATATTGTGTTTAGCCTATGGGTATAAAAACAACAAAGGTGAGTTTGGTTGTTTATAATCGATGTTTGTTTAGCTTGGTAGTTAATTAATTATTTGTAAAATACAGAGGGTAAACCTATTTTGAAGTTTATGCAGAGCTTCAGGAAAATGGAAATAGTAGTAGGCTCTAACTATAATAAGTAAATTTAAACATTTTTTCAAACCCAAGGACCTAGGCTTAATCATAGTGAAACATATTATAAATGTAAACCTTCACCTTTTTAATGGAATATACTTCTAAACAACCAGGAAAATTTTCACTCTAAAGGAAATTCAGATTTTTTATGCAGTCGTTTTTCTGTTGTAGTTAGGCCTAAGTAATATTCAGGCCTATTTCCCTTTTAAGCAAACACTAAAAATAAAACTTTCAAACATTGTTGGTACTGTCATGACAAACATGTAAAAAATAACAATCAGGTTCTAAATATGAACAGGGTGCAGATATGACAATATATACAGTCAAATAAGCAAAATAATTATTAAAAAAACAGTTTAATGTAAATAGCATAGTTCACAATGCAAACACATCAGCGATGGACTTGAGTAGGGCTTTCGACACTATAAACCATGAGCTGCTGCTTGGGAAAATGGAAGGGATAGGGATACGAGGTCTGGCCCTTGATTGGTTTAAATCTTACCTTGGTGGAAAGAGACAGTCTGTTCTGATCCCGTCGGCTGATGAGAGAGGGTATCTGCGACACTATATTTCACCTGAGCTTCATGCACTGAGTGGGGTGCCCCAGGGATCCATCCTTGGTTCTATTCTCTTTATTATATTTATTAACAACCTTCCAACAAGTACTCAATTGTCTAAGCCCTGTCTGTATGCTGATGAAACGTCCCTGTCGTCTGGTTCTACGGTGGAAAGTCTCGAAAAGCAAATATTCATTGAATTGAATAGTTTACTTCAGTGGTTTGACAATAATCTTCTTTTCCTAAATAGACTGAAAACTCAATTTCTAAACTTCCAAATTACAGATAGTTCATCCTCAACATCCAGTTTTCTGTTAGATGATACTCCAATCTACTCCACTCAAAAAACAAAGTTTCCCGGTTTAATCTTGGATAATAGGCTGAATTTTCATTTACATATTAACCATGTTAAATGAATAAAATTAGTTCCGGAATATTCTCCTTTCGCGGGGAGTTCATGACTGATGGTGCTAAAGATTTTTGAAAAATATAACAAGAGATTAAATTTGAATTAAGTATTCATGGTCATTTTCAAGTTACATATTATTGTGTTGTTATTGTGTATATTTGAACCCTCCATCTGGGCAAGTTCGCATTTGCGAACTGTTTTGGCGTTGCTAAAACGCGCAAGTTCGCAATTGCGAACTTCACGCCGCGCTTCGCTAAACAGGTCATAGAATGCGCATATGACAAGCTACGGCAATGATTTTGATCTATTCGGAAACTACATTAAACATTGAATAATTCTTTATAACTTAATAGTCGGTTATTTTAAATCGATAATTTACACGGCTTTGTGAAAGTAGCTATTGAATTCACGTTGTCGCCATATTGGACGCTTTGTACGATTCGTTGTTTGTTTGCACTCACAGTAAATACTTGGTTTTTCTGTTGTAATTTTCCGTTATAAATCGTTGTAATAAATCCGTTATAGAGCATGTTTCTAGCTAAATTTTAAAATATAAATCAACTTTGTAGTGTTTATAGAAAATTTATAAAATATTTTTCATTGTTGCTGTTACCGTGGCAACAAATTTTTAGGTTTTGTATTGAATCCATTTATAAATTTATAAGACATATTGTATACTTCTAAACGTATATAATGTATATATTTTCTGAAACTAGATAAAATTTAGGACATTTTTACTATGTCACATTTAAAAATTTACTATCACAACATTGTATCCAATGGGTACCCCCACCCCCTTTCGCGACTTATGAAATAAAATTTCCAAAGTAACGCACCATAAAAAAATCAAAAATATCTTTAGGTTAAGTTTTTATACATTATCTGGTAGCCTACATTCTTGAGATCATTTTTATACCATAAACAAGTAGTTTTATTACAATTTACTTATTTTTATGAATTTTATAAAAACATCTTACAAATTGGCCAAAAATCGCGACCCAATACTGAAAAATATAGTGACCGGATCGAGGGTTAATAGTCAAAAGTGTTATAATTGATGCACAAATGTTGACAAGACTAATGCATGTAACATGTTGATTTTTGTTGAATAAAAGAGTTGTTATTATTATTATTATGTCTCTACATTGGGATTTTATTGAATGGGAGTGGGTCATTCCATGTCAAATCAACACACTAATAATAAAACTTTTTCATCACTATTTTAGATTTTGCTAAAATTTGGTATACTTATTGTGGGTGATAAGACTAAGAAAAATACCAAATTTTAAATTTTTACCTCAAACCGTTTACGATTTACAGCTATGTAAAGTTTTAAAAAACTCCCTAAAAAAAACGCGAACGGACTTTTTTGAAACTGCCCTAAGAGCTGCCCTAGTTGAGCTAGAGAGCTGGGAGAGGTGTCATTTTTCAGCCTTTTTTATGCTCTTTCCAGTGATATACAACAAAGTATACACTTTTCTGATTTCAAATTCAAAATTTTAATTTTCATTTACTCAAAAAGCGCGTCCCCAAAAATTTAAAAAGAAATTCTGTTAAATAGTTTGTACTTATGTTAAGAAGTAGTAAAAGATTAAAAGTGGGATGGCCATGGGTTCATAGTAAAATATGATCTTCAAACTTGCATGTTTCGCATAAACAACACTCTTTATGCAGTACCGTACGTATAATACCTTTAGCCTAGATACATTGTACATTTATGTGAATCTCCCAGGTCCCAATTCTTATTCTATTATTATTAAGCTTATTAATTATTTATATTAAGCTTTAAAGTTACTTACCACTACTATAGTGAAATGTCAGTTTAAGGAGGTTTGTAGAGCCTGTGTAGTTTGCATCATCTCATCAGTAGTTATAACGTAAATTCTTCCAGTAGGAGTTGTAGGATCAACTTTGCAGAGGACGTCTGTTAATGATATCCACAGCACATCTGGTTTCCTCGGATATGAAAACGATGGTGAAGGGCCAGAAGGATTGAGGAATGTTACTTTTAATTCATCATCTTCTTCTTTCTTCTCCAAAACATATGCGAGCCACCATTTTTTATCATATACAGCAGTAATATAGCCATTTACTTCTGACATTTGCATTTTGTCTGGGGATTTTTGAATGATCACTGTTTCTCCATTTATTTCTTCAGAGAACACTTTTACGAAATCTTTGATGAGCTTGACGGTACAGGTATGTAGGCATGATACTGCTGAGTACCCTTAACTGTTATGGCCTGGCTGAATCGCTCTTTCAAAAATTGCTTCATACTCAATATATTCTTCTTGTGTTGACAGTGTAAAATTGATTCCTGATACATATTCTGTTGCCCATTCGTAAAGTTGGATAGGTGTCAGAATTTGATTGTCATAAGGGCGTTGTAGGCTTGCTCTAGCAGCCAGTCTCTTTACTGTCCCCCAACCCCGTCACACGGACCTTTGCCATGAGCTGTGGCTGAAAAATGCCATTCTGCATCGATACCAAAGTCTTGCTTGTGATAACACAAATTAATGAAATTTTTCTTATTCTTATACTGGGCAGCCGATCCATCATAGTAGTAAATTTTCTTTGTACAGTTTGAAACTTGGTTGCTATAAACTCAATAAGTTTTTTTTGGAAGGTATACACAGAAACAGTGTTGTGCTCTAAGGAATCAGATATCACAACAAAACTAAAGTGGTTAACTTCATTGCCATCTTTGTAATAAACTACAAAAGGATGTTTTGTTTCATGTTCGCTTGCCCAGTGAAAACTTTGTGCTTCATCTTGAACCACAATTGAGTAATTTTCAGAAAAATCTAAATTAATAACAAATTCAGACCCTTGTAAATTTTCTTTTTTGTCATTAATAAATGAAGATTGCAGCTTTGCCACGAAATCATGTTTGATCAGATGAGTTACTTTACCACAAAACATACTGATAAAATCTTCAGAAGATTTTTGAAATGTTTCAAGGCTGCGACGATCTACAGAGACCCATTGCCGAAAAGTGACATTTTCTATTAGGTTTTCTTCAAAAGCTTCTTCAAGGATTCTTTTTATTGGAGCATCACCAGGGCATACTTCGCATTCTCCCATGATACAAGCGACATTTGGTGGGTTGCACAACAGTTTTGCTAAACAGTGTTTGTATGTATTACATTCACCATTAGTCAGAGTCCCTGTTAGGTTAAAATACAAAGGTTTCTGGAGAGAACAATGAATGCCGTATCCTTCCAGATTGGCTAATAACATAAGATGGTTAATACGGTCAAATACCTTAGAAAAATCTAAACATATACTGTCATCTTAGTGGTATTTTGAAAAGGCATTCATCGTGTTCTTTTTCAGTGTTACCAAATTAGGCCCAGTTATCGCATACCTTCCCTGTCTAAAGATTTTTTTGTTCGGCAACGATCAGATGTTTCATAGAGAAGGACAGCCTATCTAGCACGATGCTTTCAAACATCTTAGCCGGAACATATTGGATAGTTACGGATCTGTAATTTGCCACATCCTCACGGTTACCAGACTTGTTTATTGGTATAACAAAACTATGCTTGAGGTTATCAGGAAACATACACCTCCTCAACAGAGCATCGAAGAAGATAGCAATATAAATAATATGTAAAGAAAGTCAAAGAACTAATACATGGCAAATAATGTGTTTTTTTTAAAAGTACAATTAATTTAGCACAAGTAGGCTTTCTAATTTTCCGGTGAAGTTATTATTTTGACCCATAGTACTTTTCAAGGTCAGCATATCCTACATAAGCATTCAAAATACATGACATTTTTATGCCTTTTCTCTTGGACAGTGTTCCAGCTGTCTCAGGCAAAAATATATGTAAATTAGACTTAATTGTAGTTAGTATTTGTGGTAATTATGCAGTTTCTACCCATGTATAATAAATAAGAAATCCGTAATGGGTAAAGAATTGGCTGTATTTATATAGCTTTTATTCAACAAAACTAATGTTTAACTAAAAAACATTCGCAAACTCTTTTGATGTATTTTTTATTAGGAAAATTTAAAATAATTTCCAAAATCTCCCTTTAATTTGACATGTTTTTAAGCTTAACATGAAATTGAATAGTACTGTATTTTTGTTACGTTATGACAATTATTTTTCGAGATATGACAGAAAAACTAATTTCACACAGAAAGTTGTGTCTAACAGCCTTATGTGTCCTAATTATATATAAGCAAATACTTACCACAAAAGACAAATTTGCATATAATTTCTTTGGAGCAACGTTCAGCGTGCTGTAATAAGGTAACCAATTCGAAAGATGTTCACTCTCAAGATAAAATCTATTGGAAATTAAATGTTATTTTTAAATTCCTTATATTTTTCTTGCAGAATCTGAAAACTACTAATGTACTTCGATATAAATTCGTCAGACACTCAATTTGGACTGAAAGCACTTAGCATGGGAACAGAAACACCCTTTAGTTTTGACTTTGACTAAGCAACACCTCAAAGAACAAAATAAACCATAAACGTGTTGGCCTGTCTAGTTTTACAATTTGCAAATAATATATGTATCTTTCAGCAAGTATGGTGTCACTTGATTCTTTATATATTCATATGACCTATAGTGTCCTAGGTTTTGTTAAAAAGTTGTGGTTGTTTGTAGAATTTCATAGAAACTGGTATTGGTATGTACGTTTCTGTGAGCGGAAATGGTATACTATTAATGATTATAATCATAACAAACTATAAAATATTCGTTTTGAATCTCAGTTTCTCTTATGACACTTTATTTTGTTACAATAGATTGTTCATTTTTGATTAATTAATTTATGTCCTTCCATGATATGGCTTTTTTTATTGTAATAAATAATAGCAATATTTTTTTTTTAATTTGGAATCTGTATTTTTAGAAATGTCAACCATCGTTAGTTATTTATTTTATTTATTATTATTATTAGTTATTTATTATTATTATTAGTTATTTATTATTATTATTAGTTATTTATTATTTTTGTAGGAGTTTGGTTAGAGAAATTTGACCCCAAAACAAAGAAATCAAGAAAATAACTAGCAAAATTGATTGATATTCGACAAAATTAACAAAAATCACTTTGATTTGGGTTGTTAGGTTTTCTGAATAAGATCTTTTGGTTGGACTCTACGCTCTTGGAGGACCTAGCTAGGCGGTCCTAAGATTCCCTAAGTTAATCTCATTTTCGTAAATCAATTTCCAATATCCTACAAGGTTACCTTGAAGCAGACTTCACTGCTAACCGCTACCAAAATGACAATGCCCACCCTGAACAGTCCTCCCACAGTGATGGATCGGTGTTTGGCGTGATAGTGACGAAGGAGTGTTTGTATTTTGAGAACAGGCCCCGCCGTAACTTTTACGGTCGAATTCCTAGTTGTTTTTGTCTGACTGACGAAATGGCTATAGAGAGTGAGAAAGAAAGAAGAGCAGACAACTCGGCTCGGTCGTGAGGACATCAAACGGACTGTTTGTTTCTATCAATTCTGTTCTGACTGAAAGGTTTAAAAAGAGCATCTACATTGATTGTGATTCATCTATATTTTTGAGTATAACTTTAACTGTTCACAATATCACATCCTCCGATCGTAGGTGAACCATGTCGGGCCACCTACCTCGACGGCGTGAGATTCGTATAACGTGATATATATGCAAGGTGGTTGACAAGGTCTGTATAATGTAATGTTTTATAAAAGTGTATAGAGATTGTTGATGTCACGTTTACATGAGGTGAGGGACCGTCTACGTATTGTCAGCTAACGTTGTATTAAGTATGGTCAGTCCAACGCAATGTCAAGTAATGTCGGACGTCGGTGAATATAACTAAAATAAATTAAATAATTAGTCAGAAACATAACGCTGGTACTCTGTTAGGAACATTTTTTTTCTTTTTGTCTTTTTATATCGGTATTACAAGGCAGGTGCCTGACTGGCATGTTCTATATCGGTATTACATGGCAGGTGCCTGACTGGCATGTTCTATATCGGTATTACAAGGCAGGTGCCTGACTGGCATGTTCTATATCGGTATTACAAGACAGGTGCCTGACTGGCATGTTCTATATCGGTATTACAAGGCAGGTGCCTGACTGGCATGTTCTATGTCGGTATTACAAGGCAGGTGCCTGACTGGCATGTTCTATATCGGTATTACAAGGCAGGTGCCTGACTGGCATGTTCTATATCGGTATTACAAGGCAGGTGCCTGACTGGCATGTTTTAAGTTTGAACAGTAATTTGTTTGAAATGAAATGGTCGGTAGCATAGTTTAAGTGTTCTCAGTTCACCCCCAATGAGAGTCATAACAAATGTTGAAAGGGATCAGCTGATAACCACTGGTTGATCATTTGTAATTTGGCTAATGATAATAATTTCTAAGGAATAGTCGGCCTGATTTTGTGCCAATAACTACATTCGTTCATCTACGCTTATTCGAAAGCCATATTCGCCCATATCTTGATGATCGGTGGCTTAAAAAATAATCTAGGGGATACCCCTGCTGGCCTCGCGTTCCAACCCCGTCACTCGCTACGCCCATGACACCTCGGCACGTGTCTTTCGGCTTCAAATATTAGTAATTAAACTGTATTAATTAAATCACATTATTTAAATTCACTTACAGTAGCTCACTAACTGCACTTGATTTTCACTCTATTAATTATCTATATATTTAATTTCGTAAGGCGAATCGGTTGCGCTACACTCCACGTACGGCCTTCGGAAATGGCTCATTTTAATGCTCTGATATTGTAGATGGCGGGAAAAATAAAAGTTTTGCAATTCGCCTTTAGGGCTCCGCCCCATTTACCTTCAAAGTTTCCAATGGGGGATTCTAACTCTTGTTTTGATTTATTGAGTCCAGCTGTCAATAAGTCAAATTAAATATCCCAGCTGTTTAAAAATACTCTAATTAACAAGACGCAAGGCCAAACCTTTAAGAAGCTGGTGTTTACCTGAACAAACCATTGTTTACACATGGGCAACTTTGCATTTAGTAGAGTAAAATCCCCAGACGGAATTAAATTTAATTGTTCATTGAAAATAAAGTCGATCAAAACAACAAAATAGACTATCCTTACACACAGAGAAGTTTTAACACAACAATAATACCTGATTAATCTGTATACATGATGATGAGTTTGCCAAAACTATAAATAATTAAATATAATACATTAAATATTTAAAACAGCATCATATTAATTTTATTTATATAGGGGCTTTTGCCCTAACGAGCCACTAGTACAGTAGTATAATACAGTAATAATTATAAACAACCAATGTCATTACCAAGGATATTTCAAATGTTTTTATTTTATTTAACAGCTGATGATAATATAGAAACAGACAGACATGTATTCGCTCTTTTATAATTAACTTGATATTTTACTGTGCTGCTCTCTATGTTTCATCTAACAAATTATTTGGACCGTTTAACATTTGTTTATTCCGCCAGCTGGTCAATTACAATTAATTTCCATAAGAATAACATTGCAACTTTGACGCCGTAAAGTGTTGCAATTTTAAAAATCTAGCTCCGTTACGACCTATAAATCAAAATTAGCTTTTGAAGAAAAAACAATCATCAAAATCGGTCAAGTAATAAGTTCAGAAAGTGAGTGAACTAAATGACTCGATTGATTTAATATATTATAGGATAAATACAAATTTTAAGTAAATGTACATTCAATTAAAAACGTTTCAAGGTAAAAATAAGATTGTTTCCCTTGAAACGCGGATCTAGTATTAATCTGAGTGTGGCATTTCCACCATGTGTACTTAATATGTCACAGAGAACAATAGGCAACACGCTGCCATTAAATCAAAGAATAATGCAGGTGGCACCGCAGTAAAAGAATCATATGTTGACACTTGTAACTCTTGATAAAAGAAAATGTACCAAGCCGCACTCAATTTCCTGGTAAACCTTTACATAATCCTTGATGCCGGACATTCTCCATTCACTCCACTACTGGGTGAACGGGTCGGCTAGAATCACGATTCTCTACCCTGACTGTGTTGTGTTGCGATCTTAGTGGTAATCAAACAACCACAAACATGTAGAGAAAATATGAAATAAATATGCGTGTGATTCCTTATAAATAAGAAAATTGTGATATAGAAATGAAGTCAGAAGGGGTGAATGCGTGTAATACACACGCAGGGGAGTTCATGATTGACGCCATAATGCCCACAACACACGACAATGTGTTCGCTCCTACATATTGCACATATCCGGGTTGTGTTCGCTATCATTACAAATTTCAACTTATCTTGTTATATTCGATTCGTTACTACAGACTAAGGACGTATCCTGTTGTGTTCGCTACTACAGACTAACGACGTTTCCTGTTATGTTCGCTACTACGGACTAAGGACGTATCCTGTTGTGTTCGCTACTACAGACTAGGGACGTATCCTGTTATGTTCGCTACTACAGACTAAGGAAGTATCCTGTTGTGTTCGCTACTAAAAATAAGACGTATCCTGTTAAGTTCGCTACTACAGACTAGGCACGTATCCTGTTGTGTTCGCTACTACAGACTAGGCACGTATCCTGTTGTGTTCGCTACTACAGACTAGGCACGTATCCTGTTGTGTTCGCTACTACAGACTAGGCACGTATCCTGTTGTGTTCGCTACTACAGACTAGGCACGTATCCTGTTGTGTTCGCTACTACAGACTAGGCACGTATCCTGTTGTGTTCGCTACTACAGACTAGGCACGTATCCTGTTATGTTCGCTACTACAGACTAAGGACGTATCCTGTTATGTTCGCTACTACAGACTAAGGACGTATCGTGTTGTGTTCGCTACTACAGACTAACGACGTTTCCTGTTATGTTCGCTACTACAGACTGAGGACGTATCCTGTTATGTTCGCTACTACAGACTAAGGACGTATCGTGTTGTGTTCGCTACTACAGACTAACGACGTTTCCTGTTATGTTCGCTACTACAGACTGAGGACGTATCCTGTTATGTTCGCTACTACAGACTGAGGACGTATCCTGTTATGTTCGCTACTACAGACTAAGGAAGTATCCTGTTGTGTTTGCTACTACAGACTAAGGACGTATCGTGTTGTGTTCGCTACTACAGACTAACGACGTTTCCTGTTATGTTCGCTACTACAGACTAAGGAAGTATCCTGTTGTGTTCGCTACTACAGACAAAGGACGTATCGTGTTGTGTTCGCTACTACAGACTAACGACGTTTCCTGTTATGTTCGCTACTACAGACTAAGGAAGTATCCTGTTGTGTTTGCTACTACAGACTAAGGACGTATCGTGTTGTGTTCGCTACTACAGACTAAGGAAGTATCCTGTTGTGTTTGCTACTACAGACTAAGGACGTATCGTGTTGTGTTCGCTACTACAGACTAACGACGTTTCCTGTTATGTTCGCTACTACAGACTAAGGAAGTATCCTGTTGTGTTTGCTACTACAGACTAACGACGTTTCCTGTTATGTTCGCTACTACAGACTAAGGAAGTATCCTGTTGTGTTTGCTACTACAGACTAAGGACGTATCGTGTTGTGTTCGCTACTACAGACTAACGACGTTTCCTGTTATGTTCGCTACTACAGACTAAGGAAGTATCCTGTTGTGTTTGCTACTACAGACTAAGGACGTATCGTGTTGTGTTCGCTACTACAGACTAACGACGTTTCCTGTTATGTTCGCTACTACAGACTAAGGAAGTATCCTGTTGTGTTCGCTACTACAGACTAACGACGTTTCCTGTTATGTTCGCTACTACAGACTAAGGAAGTATCCTGTTGTGTTTGCTACTACAGACTAAGGACGTATCGTGTTGTGTTCGCTACTACAGACTAACGACGTTTCCTGTTATGTTCGCTACTACAGACTAAGGAAGTATCCTGTTGTGTTCGTTACTATAGACTAAGGACGTATCGTGTTGTGTTCGCTACTACAGACTAACGACGTTTCCTGTTATGTTCGCTACTACAGACTAAGGAAGTATCCTGTTGTGTTCGCTACTACAGACTAAGGACGTATCGTGTTGTGTTCGCTACTACAGACTAACGACGTTTCCTGTTATGTTCGCTACTACAGACTAAGGAAGTATCCTGTTGTGTTCCCTACTACAGACTAAGGACGTATCCTGTTGTGTTCGCTACTAAAAACAAGACGTATCCTGTTAAGTTCGCTACTACAGACTAGGGACGTGTCCTGTTATGTTCGTTACTACAGACTAACGACGTATCCTGTTATGTTCGCTACTACAGACTGAGGACGTATCCTGTTATGTTTGCTACTACAGACTAAGGAAGTATCCTGTTGTGTTTGCTACTACAGACTAACGACGTATCCTGTTATGTTCGCTACTACAGACTGAGGACGTATCCTGTTATGTTTGCTACTACAGACTAAGGAAGTATCCTGTTGTGTTCGCTACTACAGACTAACGACGTTTCCTGTTATGTTCGCTACTACAGACTAACGACGTTTCCTGTTATGTTCGCTACTACGGACTAAGGACGTATCCTGTTGTGTTCGCTACTACAGACTAAGGAAGTATCCTGTTGTGTTCGTTACTACAGACTAAGGACGTATCGTGTTGTGTTCGCTACTACAGACTAACGACGTTTCCTGTTATGTTCGCTACTACGGACTAAGGACGTATCCTGTTGTGTTCGCTACTACAGACTAGGGACGTACCCTGTTATGTTCGCTACTACAGACTAAGGAAGTATCCTGTTGTGTTCGCTACTAAAAACAAGACGTATCCTGTTAAGTTCGCTACTACAGACTGAGGACGTATCCTGTTGTGTTCGCTACTACAGACTAGGGACGTGTCCTGTTATGTTCGCTACTACAGACTAAGGACGTATCCTGTTATGTTCGCTACTACAGACTGAGGACGTATCCTGTTATGTTCGCTACTACAGACTAAGGAAGTATCCTGTTGTATTCGCTACTAAAAACAAGACGTATCCTGTTAAGTTCGCTACTACAGACTGAGGACGTATCCTGTTGTGTTCGCTACTACAGACTAGGGACGTGTCCTGTTATGTTCGCTACTACAGACTGAGGACGTATCCTGTTATGTTCGCTACTACAGACTAACGACGTTTCCTTTTATGTTCGCTACTACGGACTAAGGGCGTATCCTGTTGTGTTCGCTACTACAGACTAGGCACGTATCCTGTTATGTTCGCTACTACAGACTAAGGAAGTATCCTGTTGTGTTCGCTACTAAAAACTAGACGTATCCTGTTAAGTTCGCTACTACAGACTAAGGACGTATCCTGTTGTGTTCGCTACTACAGACTAGGCACGTATCCTGTTATGTTCGCTACTACAGACTAAGGACGTATCCTGTTGTGTTCGGTACTGCAGACTAAGGACGTATCCCGTTATGTTCGCTACCAAAGACTAAGGACGTATCCGTTTGTGTTCACTACCACATACTAAGGACGTATCCTGTTATGTTCGCTACTACAGGCTAAGGACGTATCCGATTGTGTTCGCTACCACAGACTAAGAAAGTATCCAGTTGTGTAAGGCACTACAAACTATGTACATATATGGTTGCGTTCGTCACTACAAACTATGCACATATCCGTTTGTTTTCGGCTCGGCAGACTATACACATATCCGGTTGATTTCGTCGGATTCGCCATTACAAAATATACACTTATCATGTTTTGTTCGCAACTACAAACTATGTACATATCCGGTCGGATTCGCCATTACAAACTACATACAGTATACTATCCTGTTTTATTTGCCACTGCAAACTCTATACATATCCGGTCGTTTTCGCCACTACAAACTATACAGTACATATCCGGTTTTGTTCGCCACTACAAATTGAAACCATCTACATACCTATTTGAATTCGCCACTACAAACTAAGTACATATCGGAATTGTTCGCTGATATGCTCCTTTATCATGCATAATCTAGCGGATGCCGCTTATTGCTGAGTTTTATTTGATTGTCCATCAATATATTTAACGTGGGATCAATCTTTTTTAACGATTTTGTGGACATCTTTCGTAAAACAGTTTTTTGGTGATTTTGATGATTCAACATATGATGGAGAGGGGTTTTCACGGGTTAGACAATATCAATAAGTTGAAATATCGTGTGTCCACAGTAGACTGTCAGTTTGTGGACGTTCGTGCCCAGTGATTGTTTACCTCTCCAGTGGTATACTGGTATACTGTCTTATTTGTAACAGTATTGTCAGTGTTGTTCAATATTGAAATGTTGTTAAATAGTTACATTAAATATGCCTCTAGCTAATGTAGTGTCTGCTTCATATGCAGACAGCCACGAGTTCAAATCACTGAGATCTACTAAAAATTTGCCTTGGGGCTTTGGCCCGCTGTTTACTTTTGTACAGTACGTTTAAATGCCACTGCCCCACTGGCGTAAACAGACAAACATAAAAAATAGTGCGAATGGAAAGTTTTACATGAAACTTAAGAATTAAATGAATATGTCCTAAAGGAATGAAAATGTCCTTTCTAATTGTAAAATACTTGTACCTTCTAGTGCAGTGACGCGTGCAATGACGTGTCATGTCAACTAATCTGAGCAGTGAGTCAACACTTTCCACTTTCTTTCTATTTGGCCAAAATATCTGAGTAATGTCCACAACGGGTTTATCTGGCTTGGAATCTGTATAAAATGAGTCTTCCTCAGCACAGATGTCCGATATTTTTTGTTCAATTGAAATAATTTACTTATTTTTATTTAATAAATA
Source organism: Stictocephala bisonia (assembly GCA_035578905.1). NCBI lineage: Eukaryota > Metazoa > Arthropoda > Insecta > Hemiptera > Membracidae > Stictocephala > Stictocephala bisonia. Next base: position 716,482 of record JAQJVL010000387.1, on the reverse strand, counting down.
TTCATATAGTGACCTTTTTAACTCGTCCATCTGTAAACGACTAACTTGTATTTGGCAGAACTAACCTGCGCAAATACCTCTTCCTTTGACATGCTGCAGACATTTCGCCCAATTAGTCAAGCTACTGAAACAAAAACAACCTTAGATTGATATTTTGGTTTTTCTAGAAGTAGGTCTGTGGCTTCTAGACTTTAGATATCTTAGCTTGTTTTTAATTTCATATTGGAATAATAAAAAACGAATTTGATAAAGTATGAGCTACATTGATAGTAATATTTTATGCATTTCTGGAACTACAGTATACAATTTAGGTACCGCGAACTATTATTTAACAATGCTGGCAGTGCGTGCTAGTTTGATTCTCACCTGGTCCTTCAAGAAACCTAGTGATCTGTGTTCCTTTTATACACTCGTATGATTTGTCTGCGATTTATAATAGAATTTCATATATAGGGATGAAATTAAGGTCTATACAAAGTACATTTTGAATGTATAGACATCTATGTTCGTTTTGAAACACTTTACTCTTGACTTTTAGGGAAGTATCTAATGTAGTTGCTCCACCCACTCCCATTAAAAGAAGGTATCTTCATTTTTTATTTCAATTTTAGGCTAAAATGTTGTTTAGCGCGTACCTTATTTCTTTAATATTTAACATATTGCTGGCAAAGATGTTAGATCAACAACGATTACCTATTTATTCATTAGTTAAGTATTTTCTTAAATTTTACAACCAAAGTATAATTTTTGTACTTTGGTACAATACAAAAAACCCTGTTAATGACATATCAGACTTTTTTTATACTTTTACGATATCGATACTTGTCTGCAATAGTAGATTAAACATAATTTTGGATACATTGGCAGCAATGAGCGAGGGGTGTTTCGTGACTACCCAACTACCAGAACAACGTAATGTGATGACGATAGAGTATCGATCGTTATATAGCAGCAATGAGCGAGGGACGTCGTGACTACCCAACCACCAGGACAAGGTAATGTGATGACGATATAGTAGTGATCGTTATATAGCAGCAATGAGCGAGGGGTGTGTCGTGACTACCCAACTACCAGAACAACGTAATGTGATGACGATATAGTAGTGATCGTTATATAGCAGCAATGAGCGAGGGGTGTGTCGTGACTACCCAACTACCAGAACAACGTAATGTGATGACGATATAGTAGTGATCGTTATATAGCAGCAATGAGCGAGGGGTGTGTCGTGACTACCCAACTACCAGAACAACGTAATGTGATGACGATATAGTAGTGATCGTTATATAGCAGCAATGAGTGAGGGGTGTGTCGTGACTACCCAACTACCAGAACAACGTAATGTGATGACGATATAGTAGTGATCGTTATATAGCAGCAATGAGCGAGGGGTGTGTCGTGACTACCCAACCATCAGGACAAGGTAATGTGATGACGATATAGTAGTGATCGTTATATAGCAGCAATGAGCGAGGGGTGTGTCGTGACTACCCAACTACCAGAACAACGTAATGTGATGACGATATAGTAGTGATCGTTAAATAGCAGCAATGAGCGAGGGGTGTGTCGTGACTATCCAACTACCAGAACAACGTAATGTGATGACGATATAGTAGTGATCGTTATATAGCAGCAATGAGCGAGGGGTGGGTCGTGACTACCCAACTACCAGAACAACGTAATGTGATGACGATATAGTAGTGATCGTTATATAGCAGCAATGAGCGAGGGGTGTGTCGTGACTACCCAACTACCAGAACAACGTAATGTGATGACGATATAGTAGTGATCGTAATATAGCAGCAATGAGCGAGGGGTGTGTCGTGACTACCCAACCATCAGGACAAGGTAATGTGATGACGATATAGTAGTGATCGTTATATAGCAGCAATGAGCGAGGGGTGTGTCGTGACTACCCAACCATCAGGACAATGTAATGTGATGACGATATAGTAGTGATCGTTATATAGCAGCAATGAGCGAGGGGTGTGTCGTAACTACCCAACCATCAGGACAACGTAATGTGATGACGATATAGTAGTGATCGTTATATAGCAGCAATGAGCGAGGGGTGTGTCGTGACTACCCAACCATCAGGACAACGTAATGTGATGACGATATAGTAGTGATCGTTATATAGCAGCAATGAGCGAGGGGTGTGTCGTGACTACCCAACCACCAGAACAACGTAATGTGATGACGATATAGTAGTGATCGTTATATAGCAGCAATGAGCGAGGGGTGTGTCGTGACTACCCAACCACCAGAACAACGTAATGTGATGACGATATAGTAGTGATCGTTATATAGCAGCAATGAGCGAGGGGTGTGTCGTGACTACCCAACTACCAGAACAACGTAATGTGATGACGATATAGTAGTGATCGTTATATAGCAGCAATGAGCGAGGGGTGTGTCGTGACTACCCAACTACCAGAACAACGTAATGTGATGACGATATAGTAGTGATCGTTATATAGCAGCAATGAGCGAGGGGTGTGTCGTGACTACCCAACTACCAGAACAACGTAATGTGATGACGATATAGTAGTGATCGTTATATAGCAGCAATGAGCGAGGGGTGTGTCGTGACTACCCAACTACCAGAACAACGTAATGTGATGACGATATAGTAGTGATCGTTATATAGCAGCAATGAGTGAGGGGTGTGTCGTGACTACCCAACTACCAGAACAACGTAATGTGATGACGATATAGTAGTGATCGTTATATAGCAGCAATGAGCGAGGGGTGTGTCGTGACTACCCAACCATCAGGACAAGGTAATGTGATGACGATATAGTAGTGATCGTTATATAGCAGCAATGAGCGAGGGGTGTGTCGTGACTACCCAACTACCAGAACAACGTAATGTGATGACGATATAGTAGTGATCGTTAAATAGCAGCAATGAGCGAGGGGTGTGTCGTGACTACCCAACTACCAGAACAACGTAATGTGATGACGATATAGTAGTGATCGTTATATAGCAGCAATGAGCGAGGGGTGTGTCGTGACTACCCAACCATCAGGACAAGGTAATGTGATGACGATATAGTAGTGATCGTTATATAGCAGCAATGAGCGAGGGGTGTGTCGTGACTACCCAACTACCAGAACAACGTAATGTGATGACGATATAGTAGTGATCGTTAAATAGCAGCAATGAGCGAGGGGTGTGTCGTGACTATCCAACTACCAGAACAACGTAATGTGATGACGATATAGTAGTGATCGTTATATAGCAGCAATGAGCGAGGGGTGTGTCGTGACTACCCAACTACCAGAACAACGTAATGTGATGACGATATAGTAGTGATCGTTATATAGCAGCAATGAGCGAGGGGTGTGTCGTGACTACCCAACTACCAGAACAACGTAATGTGATGACGATATAGTAGTGATCGTTATATAGCAGCAATGAGCGAGGGGTGTGTCGTGACTACCCAACTACCAGAACAACGTAATGTGATGACGATATAGTAGTGATCGTTATATAGCAGCAATGAGCGAGGGGTGTGTCGTGACTACCCAACTACCAGAACAACGTAATGTGATGACGATATAGTAGTGATCGTTATATAGCAGCAATGAGCGAGGGGTGTGTCGTGACTACCCAACTACCAGAACAACGTAATGTGATGACGATATAGTAGTGATCGTTATATAGCAGCAATGAGCGAGGGGTGTGTCGTGACTATCCAACTACCAGAACAACGTAATGTGATGATATAGTAGTGATCGTTATATAGCAGCAATGAGTGAGGCACTGTCGTGACTACCCAACTACCAGAACAACGTAATGTGATGACAATATAGTAGTGATCGGTATATAGCAGCAATGAGCGGGGAACTGTCGTGACTACCCAACTACCAGAACAACGTAATGTGATGACGATAAAGTAGTGATCGTTATATAGCAGCAATGAGCGAGGGGTGTGTCGTGACTACCCAACTACCAGAACAACGTAATGTGATGACGATAAAGTAGTGATCGTTATATAGCAGCAATGAGCGAGGGGTGTGTCGTGACTACCCAACTACCAGAACAACGTAATGTGATGACGATATAGTAGTGATCGTTATATAGCAGCAATGAGCGAGGGGTGTGTCGTGACTACCCAACTACCAGAACAACGTAATGTGATGACGATAAAGTAGTGATCGTTAGACAGCAGCAATGAGCGAGGGACTGACGTGACTGTAATAACCACCAGGACAATGTAATCGAATACCGGAGTCTAAACTTTATTTCGAGTCTTATCGAATTATGTGCAAATTTAACTACTTAAGGCGTCCATTTTTCAATCCACAAGCCTCGTACAATCCTATCGTCAGTGGGCATAAACATGATGTTTTATTTCATCGTTGCTGTTATTGTGATTTACTATAATGAGTTATAGTGAATGAATACTATATGATCAATAAATGTCCAATATATTGGAGCATAAATTGATTTTCAATTGTCGTGAATTTTTTTAACTGTCACATATTAAACTATACAACAATGACAAAAATACTCAATTGTTTAACTGAAATCAAATGATGGCTAGAACAGTTATTCATTTATAGACTGGGACCCCATGTGTTGCCATGTGATCGTTATTACGACAGTTCTCGTCAAGTGAAACGACCCCCTTACTTTGCACAGCGGGTTTACTGGTTTTTTACATGAATGTGCTAACGTAAAAATAATTTTAGATTAAACTGTTTTAAGAAGTTTATTCCTGAGGCATAAATATCTTGTAGTTATCATCTTTGTTGTATAATCTTTCGAAAACGTTTTTGCAGCTTATTGCCTTTGTTTTAAAAGAAACTGGTAGCGCCTCTCAAAGATAATTGTAATTAATTGGTTAGGATTGTTGAGCCTGTATCATATGGTTATAATGTAACTACACATGTTCTGGACTGCACAAGCAAGTTGTAATGTGTATTGTAACGCAATTACAGCAGTCAATTGCAGCTTGTAACAATTTTATAAGTGATTATGTTGCAAGACCAGTTGTAACTTAAGTTAGACCAAAATAACCGTCTGTAGTGAGAAGAAAACCGACCTCTCATCATCCCAGTCTAGAACGTGTTCCCTATTTGGTACACGGCGTCACAGCTGTGAAAGGAAATACAGTCCCATCCTGCCATGACATCTGATAGGTGTAGCGACGAGAGAAAAGTACCAGGACAGGATGTGCTTTGACACCATCTGTCCGTTGACGCGTGGTCCTTGAGTGTTTTGCTCAGTGGGCTTTAAATTTTAAATGTACAGTGTAAGCTTATTTTTTATTTAAATCTATATAGTTGCCAAACAACGCCAATACTGAAGTTTTTACAAGCCTGTGTTTAGTGGTTATCTGTTACTTCACGTTACATGCATTAATGCAACATGCTGCATTGAAGTTTATACGATAGGTTCTATGCTGGGGACTCTTAGTACCAACACGGTTCAATGGTCACCGTTAGCGGGACCTTACGAGGGAAGTTTTAATGTTTGTGTTGGGGACAGTAGAGTCGAACGTTGTTTTGGGAAGAGAGAACTTAGTACAAGCCTTGTCAGTTAGCTGTGATGAGTTCGTGTAGTATTACAATCATTGGATTCTACAAACTTGAAAAGAGACTTCGTTTAGTACCACAATCGTTTAATTATAGAAACTTGGATGCAGTGAGTTTGTATAGTATAACAACCTTTGAATTACAAAATTGAACAATTGAATTGACAACCATTGTCTTATAGAACCGTTAAATTATAGGAACCGGAATGAAGTGAGTTCATGTAGTATGACAACAGTTGAGTTATAGAAACCTGAATGAAGTTAGTTCATGTAGTAAGGCAACAGTTGAGTTATAGAAACCTGAATGAAGTTAGTTCATGTAGTAAGGCAACAGTTGAGTTATAGAAACCCGAATGAAGTGAGTTCATGTAGTAAGACAACATTTGAGTTATAGAAACCCAAATGAAGTGAGTTCATGTAGTAAGACAACAGTTGAGGTATAGAAATTTGAATGAAGTGAGTTCGTGTAGTATGACAACCATTGAATTATAGAAACGTGAATGAAATAAGTTCATGTAGTATGACAACAGTTGAGTTATAGGAACTTGAATGAAGTGAGTTCATGTAGTATGACAACCATAGAATTATAGAGACCTTGAATGAAGTGAGTTCGTTTCTATAATAAACCTTGAAGGAACCATTAGGTTATAGATCAGTTGAATTAAAGAAACTGAATGAAGTTAGTTCATGTAGTATGACAACAGTTTGAGTTATAGCTACTGGAATTAAGTGAGTTCGTGTAGTATGACAACCATTGAATTATAGAAACCTTGAATGAAGTGAGTTCGAGTTGTATGTGACAACCGTTAAATAGTCTCGTGAAGGATTCGTGTAAAATCTCTTCTTACCAGCCATAGTGTGTGTGGTCCACTTCTATATATTTGTTCAACAGTTGTATGTATATATGAGATGTAGGTTTACAGGTTGAAATTGATTTGAAATTTAATTTGAGCAATTAATGGACTATGAACTTTTCATGATTGTGCGATATTTTTATTGTTAGGTCTCTTACTAAGGTTTAAAACGGAAATACGGGAGCCATCACCGCACGCCTCAATCCACTGTTGACTGTTCCTTTGTCAGAAGACAATGTGAGGGAAAAACACACCCTCGTCACAAGAGACTATTCATTCAGTGACAACGTCTATTGTCACTTTCTCAGCCGTCCTATGGCTAAGAATTCAGTAAACAGAATTCTATTCAAGCGGTTCTCAATTTTTTACACCTATTTTTTAAACATCTATCAGAAGTAGACCAGGAACCTAACTCCACACCATATTGCATAGTAACTGTAATGAGTTTTTAAATTGAGCATTTTCTCTACTTTAGGACTCGATCTGCGTCAAGTTCTTAGACATGATAAAACCAAATATGCATTTAAAACAATTGACACATAACATTGATCATGACAACGAATCAACGCAGTATAGAACCAGTAACAGAGTCAAAATCCTGCAAAAAAAATTGTATCGTATATTTATTACTTTTTAAGATTAAACAGGGGTTATGAAGTGTATTTTAATTATAGTGGTAAGTAACTGCGTACCCCTTCAAATCGTGTATTTAAATTTTTGCGCGAAGCTCTCTTAAGTGGTTCCACGGGTTGGGTTTCCTGTTCTAGATAATACTGTAAAAGGGTTAACAGCCAATCGCGATGAAGCAATGCTCTCGTCAGGCCTCTAAACCCCGCGCAGAGCACTGATGGTTAGTATTGTGACGTCAGATAATGTTGGAGGATTGGTAGGCAAGTTGCAAGTTAGAGGGCGTTTAATCTGAACTATAACATACACTATAATATGTTTACAAATATTAAAAAATGTTAACAAATTACTTTGTCCAATATTTGAAACTAGACAGTTTGTGACCAGTTACGTGACAGATATTTTGTTTTCAGGTGTGGCTAGTGGTAGCAGCTTGTCTCCTCCCTTGGTGTGCTGCCGGCCTGTGTCCGACCGGGCTGCAGTACTGGTCCAACGACTCCGAGACCTGCGTCAACTGCTCACGATGTGATGCCTCGGCCAAGCAGGTGGTCATCAGGCCGTGTGTGGCTCACGCTGACACAGTGTGTGGCCCCATCTCCGATCTCAACATAGACTGGTCTTGGCTTAAACCCCACAGCCCAGGCAAACATCACGGCAAGAAGAGCCACAAGCACTTCGCGGACTTGGGAGACGATATTGTGACTCATAGCAATGTATTAGATGACGAAGGTGAAGAAACGACGGTGAAACCGACTAAGCATCAGGGTAGGAAGCACCATAAACACGATCTCACGAGGACAATACTCGATGATGAGGATTTGAACGAGAAAAGACGTAGCCAGAAACATCATATTTCGTCGGAGAGTTTACTGAGCGAAGACTTCGATTCGCCAAGTAACCATAGGCTTTTCCGAAAACTTCCTCCACCACCCCCGTTGAAGAGTACCGACGACTTGGAAAGAGAATGGAAGGAACTGTTGATTCAATCAAAAAACAGACTGCAACATGAGAAAGATGATCTGCTGAAGAACTTACATAAAGAGAAATCGAAACCTTACAACGAAAAACATCACACCAGTCTCCGTCTGAACCGACCGACTGATAATATTTTTGACGACTCGGATACTGAAATATTTCATCACAGCTCTCATCACAAACATGACAAACACTTTTCTCCTCTGGAACTTGAACTGTTCGACAGACTAGTGAGTCACCAACATCAACGACTCAGCATCTCCCAGTTGTTGAGTGGCGAGAAAAAAAGGCCAGAAGAGAGAGATCGTGCGGATGACTTGGCATACCCGATGGACTCTTTTGACTTTCGGTCAGTGGTGCCAACCCACCGGCTGTTTCTAGGTGAACCCTCTACTGTTTCTGAAATTATGGATCAGGACTTGTCCGAAGAGGTTGAAGACGAGAGGTTTCTCGATGACAAAGACCCAGAAGTTGTTGCTGTTCCATTCACGGCGGCAGAGACGCTGGTTTGGGATTGGCAAGCTGTAGCTCTTGCCTCAGCAGTCGCGGCTTGTCTTCTCTTCTTCTCGGTCGTTGCCATATACTCTTTGCTACAAGCCAGGCAATGGAGGAGGTTGAAAAACAACATCGACACTGGTAAGTCTCCTCATATCTCTTAAGACTTGTAGGCAGCTGAATGTTTTGTTGTGAGAATCCATCGGTATACTTGTTGTACAATCACAACCAACAGCATAGATGCCACCAATAAGGCTAACTACAATACAACGTACTGTAGTTTATAGTTTCCTGCCGTTGAACGCTGTTACATTGCCGCCGCCTGTTGCCTGCATACAAACATAACGACATTAAGTGTTTGCCTTCCTGGTGGTTTAAAACACGAGGTCCGAGTCGGCTCATGAATACCAACATCCAATTTGGCCTTCTTGCCTCTACGGCACGAGAGGTCACCTTACCTGTGCCGATTTGCTGTAAACTGATATTGCAAATTTGGTACTGAAATAGCAATATTGGTCATGTTGTTTGCACGTTTGAATGTCTTCTCAACTATCCAACTGCAAAGTAAAGAATGCCAAATTTATTTCAAACATTTTTTAGTCATGATTAAAATTTTCTTTGTGATGCTTAGTGAATCGCATTGATACTATATTTAGTTGGTAAAAAAGTAGTTCTCAAAGCCATTGTTTGAGTTTGTGTTTTTAGATTGATAATAGTCCATATAATCTTGATCTGTTAACGTATACCCAGCAGATGATGATGATGATAATTTGAATTAAATACATTTTTGAATTATGTATTTTGTAATTTGGATAGTTTAGACTGACGATGAATGATACATTTTATTTTTAATAAAAAAAGAATTAAAAGAAAAATGAATAACTAATGCAGTTATAATATGTGGTCCTAATCGTAGTGAATATGCGGATGAGAGATCTGTCATAATCGTACTTGTGTTGTAGAAAATATTACGTATTTCTGTAATTCAGTATCAGAGTTGGAATGTAAATCCATGGTCAAAGCATGAGATACATGATTGAGGGAAAATTCAGTGTAAAACATTAAATCGTGCATGTACCTTTCGTCAGATTCGAACTGTCCTTATTTAGCACAATACAGTACACTCAGCAGAGCTATAAGTGTTCTGTGGACTCATACGGTTTGATGAGCTATAAGTGCACTCAGTCATGTTCTATTCGTGATGACAGCTTTCAGTTATTTGTGAAGTGTTTCACCTTATAAGTGGTGTATTGTTCCGCACGCTTTTTCTTTCGCTTTCGTATAGCAAGTCTTTAAAGCACCACTTTCTTGCGAATAACATTCTGCGTGTCCTTTGAAGAGTTCGTTTTAGACCTTATCATGTAAATTGATAAGCATGTTTGTTCCGATTTAATACTCGATTTAATGAATCTTACGACTAATCTTGACCGATCTTATCGTACATGAACCAATTTAACACAGGAAAAATTCTATTATTATCTATTATAATACAATAAAAAAATTAATTTATGGTTGTTAAAAAAACTAATTCTAAAATTAAAGCAATTGAGAATAATTAATTGGTATTAATCTTTATGGGAGAAAACTGTTTAAAAACTTATAATAAATACAGTACATAAGTTTACAATCACAGCGCTTAAAACTTATAGTAGTTTATAATAAAATAGCTACTGAAACATCAATACTCTAGCTGTAAATCGATTTTCTTTAGTTTTATCAGCAAGAGCATAAGACACGCACTTAGCTAATTATTAGATTTGTTAATTTTATAATCTCTCAGCTGGTATACTTTGTTTTGTATAAACTGTTGCGTTCTTTTGTCTTCGGAGTCGGTTTTTTTTACTACCCTTTTATGCGCTGTGTATTCTGACGTACGAATCGAATTGTTCGTCCTTCAGACTTTTGATAAATATATAAATGTTGGAGATGAAATATCCAATATTCACCGCAATTGTATGACTCGATATCGCCTCGAGGAATTTGTCCAAGCCAATCACCAACTTCATCCACACGCCGCCACCTGTGAAGAGAGTTGCCTAAGTTCATGCTTGAGATTTTGATAGAGTCGTTTTCATAAACCGTAATTATCGATAGTCTCTACATGAGGTTTTGTTCATGTTGTGATTGGGTTCGATAGACTTTGATGGGTGTGTTTGTAAGTGTGGAATGAGGAACCGAAGTGGAATGCGCATGCTTTCCCGCCACAGTTTGGCTCTAACACGACCGCCTGGGCCGCATACTAACACATTCGTACTACTGTTGCCTTTCTGGCCGCCCAAGGCTACGTGGCATCCTCGTGTACCATGAATATTAACACCCTTCGAGGCCTTTCATCAAGCAAATGACACGAAGAACAGCGATCTGGGGACCCACTTTTTGTGGGAGGCAGTCTGCTGAACAGTAGGCCTAAACCTCCCAATCACATGGTGTGTTATCTGTATTGAATGGGATGTTTTATATGATACTATATTTTAAAATCGTATGTATACAATCAATTATTGTCCCTTGGAATCGATTAAGTGACCACTAAAAGTTATAAAACTGCTTTCTTCTTCTTGTATTTCCATCTACCAATACAACAAGACTTTTGACCGATTGTTTAGAATAGAGTGTCCTTCTTGATATTGTTACATATCGTCTAAAACAATCACAAAAAAAAAAAAAAAAACTGTTGAAAATCCACGCACTAATTGAAAGTTAGTGACGCTTATCTAATAATTACTTGCATAATATACTATACAATCATACCCTTACATACTAAAGAATCGTTTGAATCAGTTTTTCCATCCCTGGCTTGCTGTCATAGACTATGACGGAACCTGCCTCAACTTTACCTGTTACATCCTATAGAATCGCTTGTACTGGTTTTCCCATCCCTGTCCTATTGTCATAGACTATGATGGAGCCTGAATCAAATTTACCTGCTACATCCTGTAAAATCATTTGTACTACTTTTCATATCCCTGGCCTGCTGTGTCATAGACTATGATGGAGCCTGCAACAACTTTACCCGCTATTTAATGCAGGCTTCATCAAATGAGTACAAATGATACCTCCTGTAGAATCATTTGTACTACTTTTCCCATCCCTGGCCTGCTGTGTCATAGCCCGTGGTGGAACGTCTGCATCAATATCGCCTATAGATTTATTTATGCTAGTTTTTTTGCACAACTTATGTTTTATTGTAATGTAACAAAAATGTGATACAGCTAGTGTACAACGAAATACCCGTTACACTAAGTTGAATTATATATTTTTACTTGTTAACAAACTGTATTATGAAGGTAGAATCTGGCAAGTGTTAGAGTAGAAGTAAAAATCCCTCATTAGCATCTAGCCCCGGGGCTATATTAATGCCATGTTTCCATCTTAACTGATTCACTGGTATCACTACTAATGGACCTATTTATACTAGCTTCCAGCTCGGAGATGTTTTTTTTTTATCTTATTCTCGTTGGTGTTCGGCCTAACTACACGTGTACAATGTATGGTAGGTAGCTTTTATAGTCCTTATTGATAATGTTGTAAAGTGACGTGCATTGCACGCCGTTACAAATATTGGCGAAACGTGCCAGGGTGTGGGGAACAACCAGCAATGCACGGCGTGGAAATCAGATCTGGTATGATTTTCGGCTCGCAAAACCATCCAGTGGCGTGCCAACATGCTACTGTGTGGCCAGTCTCGTGCCACGAGCCAACATGCTAGTGTGTGGCCAGTCTCGTACCACGCGCCAAGTGTATAATATTTTGAGGTAATATTTTATGCGCCTACAACAAGAGATTTTTGGTTGTACTTTTAACAATGAGTGATACATCAGCCTTTCTCACTCCCAATTTCAGGAGTCTCATGTCACATACTTATGTTTCTTCTTCAACCAATTTTTAGCCCATATTTGCCTCCTCGTCTGTATCACCTTGCTATCTTCATCTATCGCAACAATCAGCAAAACGGCTAAAGCTTTATTTTTCGTTACTACATAAAACATATAACAGATCTTTATAGGATCTACACTACAGCATTATTATAAGGTATTGATAGACACGGAGAACGATCTACACCTGCTATGCTATAACAGATTATTTGGTTATGCACCCAAATTATTCTATTTCTAAGGGTAAAAACCATTATTTCTCTCCTATTATCTGTGGTGTTACATTGCACAGTGAGAGGGGCTGTGGAAATGGAAGGGTTAAGTTATTGTGTAACGTGTGACAGCATGTATGGGTGTCCATGTTAAATGTCACAGTGTGATGTCATTGATAGTTGGAGGTCCTTGGTGTACAGACCTCTATCTATTTACCTGATAGGTAGAGGTCAGTCAGGTAAAGATCAGTCAGGTAAATAGGTGCTGATATGGTCGTGTTAAAACCAAAATATCACGTTGAACACTTCTGGCACGTCACAGAGCGAATTGCATTTATAGTGTGTGGCGCACGGCGTGCCATGCAAGGCCGCTTAAAGTCTTGCTTTTCTTTTGAAGGATAAGTGATCAAAGTGGTCAATCTTATCAGTTTTAATTTAGTAAACGTTTTTCCGTATGAAATTACTCAGCACTTGATGACGTCCATATACATGATGTATGCTAAGTGAATGTAGCAGTGGCGCCACTAAATCGCGCCAGTTTAGTGTCATGCCATAAAAGTTAATGTTCAAGCCATGCCACTGTTAATGGCGTAGTTTTGTATGGATCTGCTGATTTGTTGCACTAAAGATGATTTTGTAGTTCTTTAAAATGGCCGATTATTTTGAAAATATTCGGACTGAGTTAGGAACAGTAGTTGCTATGGTTAGTGAAGAGTTATTAAAAGAAACACGTGATATTTTGAGGCAGACTAAACCAAGGTCCTGTTGGGAAAAAAATAGATAGCTAAAAGGATTCATTTAAGCGCTTCAACATTGTTAGAGGAACTTGCTATTGAAGATTATGAATCCTTAAAAAATCATCTAAGAATGTCAGAATTTCGAAACTCAAATAGGCCTACAAAGATGAGGTCACCTTTATCAGCTATTCATTATATTCAGGGACTTTGTAATACCATAAGCAAGGCTACATATCGTACAATTCGAGAAATCTCTCGATTTCGGCCGGCCTTCACCTCTCCTCCCTCTTGTTACCTTAACGTTATTCGAACCTCTCCCTTTGATATTTTGATTCCTAACTCTGTGTATTCTTTCTGACTACTATCGACTCCATCATTAATTGGTTCCTCCATCACCTGCCCTCTATTTCTGCCATGATACCGTAACAAACACAAAATATACCTATCAACATGTGTAGCTCTGCCGAATTGGTTTACATGAGCCACACGAAGTGACGCGTCGGTACAGATGGAGCGTCACTGCACCTCTCAACTAAAAGTGGCCCGTCATTTAAGGTTTACACGATACATTTTTTGCGTCACTTAGAAGCCAGTAAAGGTGACGCCACTGTAACATGCTAGTCTAAACAGGAGAATTTAATTCTACAAATAATGGTGTATCAAATTTTACGAAATACTATCAGCCGAGAAATTGAAGTTTGTATCTAATAATAATCGAAATCTTTTGAAAGTTTTAAATGTATTTTAATAAAAATTAAAAATAATTATTGTACAAAAATGAAATTTAAATTGTATATGAACACTATAAGGATCAAGAGTCATACAAATTTTTATGGTTTTATTTCAAATAACTTCAGAGATACACGATTTTTTGTAAAAATCACATACTTACAGACAGACGGATAACGGTGCGGGACGATTTGTACACATGACATGTTCTGTCTGTTTTAACCCGAGGAATTACCTCCAGAAGTTTGGTTGGCAATAAAAATTGTTATATAGGCTACTGTATTTAAAATGTGTAAAATTTTCGTAGCAAGTAGATTTTCCAAATGCATGTTTATTAAATACAATTTCCTTAAATAATTATTATTCTATAGTTCTGTAAATGGTAGAAATATAACATTATTTACTATTATATTTATATTGAATGAATAGTAACATAATTATGTAGGGCCTACAGTAATGGTTGTACTACACCTGCAGTCTTCAAAATAGTTAAAAATAATTTTTAATAAACCAAGATTTGCCTTTCATGATTGGAAAAGGCTTGTCTTAGGTTTGTAAAACGTTTGGTGTGCAAGAAACCAACATCCTACATACAGTGAACATGGTTGTTGTCCAACGCCATAACGGAGTTCTTGTTGGATAGAGTAGATCTAACTGTGCTCACTGTTATATCACAGAACGACCCTTGTAACGTATCTGGCCTTATTCAATGTCAGTTAAAGAAACCTTCATACAATGATGAGCAGTCTGGGCGTATAGTGCGATCTTACGATCGCCGTTGAACGGAGGAAGCTGCGACGCGAGAATCAACTTTGCATCTCGCCATTGAGGAAAAGATTATAATTCACCAATGGTAGAATACAGGATTAGCATTCAAGATACATGACAGTCTGCCGTGCAAACAAAATTGATTTCCCTTGGATGCGACTTGGTAGCTGTTATTGAAGATAAAACAGCGAGGGAGATAATAGATACGTACTCTGTGTTTCTCTATACTCTGTGGCGAGATTTAACCAGTGATTAATGTACGTTATGACTACAGTAGTTTATGGAATCCACGGCCTGTATAAATCCATATATCCAGGTAATATCTTGTCACACCTTTGACGTGTTAAGGTTGTTTGTTCGTTGTCATCGAAGCAGGAAGTTGAAATTTCCCACCGGCTGTACATATATTGCAAGTTTGTCACCTGTACAAATACTGCTAGTATGTCACCTGTACAATCAAACCGCTGCAGAGGGGATGAATGCCACTGTTGAAAGTGACCTGAGCAGTTCGCAAGAGAGTCTACTAGTTGATAAAGTGCAACCAATTGGTGCTGCCTGAAGGACGTAGTAGATTTGTTTATAGGTGAATTTCAGCACCCTCCGTAAGGTTATGTAGACATTTGGCAATGGTAGAAAATAAATTTAAGGGATGTAAACAGTAAGGCAGTTATTTAATGCACCTTCGGCGATAGAGGACCAATGACGATAGAATTCCTATGTACATGTGGTTTGTGTGATCGCTTGAATTATGGTAGAATAGAAGATCAAAGAGGACCAGTGGATGATATACGTCCTGTGTCCTTGTGGTTTGTGTGATCGCGTGAATTATGATATGATAGGAGATCAAATAGGGTCAATGGATGATAAACTTCACTTCATTCGTCCTTGTGGTTTTTGTGATCATGAGCAATATTAAGATAGGAGATCAAAATGGATTATAGATTTCTTGTGAACTTGTGGTTTGTGTGGTCGTGAACCGTGTTAGCATTGGAGATCCCGTAACAATAAGAGATGTTCTAGAAAAAATCTGTCAAATGAAAAGCATTTTGTAACTATCCTTTGGACCTGGGATGCCGGATCGTCATATGCAAAATCTAATTATAAGCCTAAATCCCAACATGTACAATTCAGATGGATGCGATCGTTAACGCCTTGATTTCTCACTCTCGACCAGGACAAGGGATTCGTTTTTGTAAGCATGTAGGAGATATAGCAACCATAAAAACCACTCGGTTGTGGACGAGTGTAGACCGAATTGACTCTTCGTAGACCATGCGCAACTAGTTATTGAGATACGAGTAGAAGCTTTCTCTTACCTTAGAAAGCAACGCCAAAATAACACGTGCATTTGTCGAAACGCAGCCCGCTTCTATAACGTCTATATACCTCTGTTATTGAATATTATAAGGAACTTAATTGATAATTGCTAAGTTCAGCGAGACAGTCCGGGTCGCCATTCGAATTTCTTGATATTCAGGTATAACTTTTTTACTTGTCGAAATTTTCAAAGTACACAATATGGCTCTTGTCAGATGACGAATAAAACGATATAACACGCCCGGTGAACCAGATTGAATACCAATCAAACGTCCGTCAGTCATATCTCTGGGACAACGATGAACCGACTCATGGCATGTATACTTCTATTAGCCCTGTGGTGGACTAGTACTGTGGCATTAACTCATCGTCATCTAGTACTTCCCAATCTTATATGAAAGCGGTGGTTGATAAAAGAGTTATAACATCAGCGAACGTCAACATATAGAATAGTGTTAAAGTCAATTGCAGAGTGAGTTTTTATTGTAAGGTGTTTTTGGAGGAAAACAAGAAGGTTTATGAATAACATCTCACTGGATACCATTATTTGATTGATAATCTCCTAACTGTAACGATAAGTGTAGCATGTCTCGTGCTGCAGGAACAACAACAGTATTGAACGATGATCACAGCCGATACAAGTTGTACGTGTATGGTTGGGCGGGTGGGTCAATACCATTGTACGTGTATGGATGGGTGGGTGGGTCAATACCACTGTACGTGTATGGATGGGCGGGTGGGTCAATACCATTGTACGTGTATGGGTGGGTGGGTGGGTCAATACCATTGTACGTGTATGGGTGGGTGGGTGGGTCAATACCACTGTACGTGTATGGATGGGCGGGTGGGTCAATACCATTGTACGTGTGTGGGTGGGTGGGTGGGTCAATACCACTGTACGTGTATGGATGGGTGGGTGGGTCAATACCATTGTACGTGTGTGGGTGGGTGGGTGGGTCAATACCACTGTACGTGTATGGATGGGCGGGTGGGTCAATACCATTGTACGTGTATGGGTGGGGGGTGGGTCAATACCATTGTACGTGTATAATTTTGTTTAAAAAAATACTGAAATCATTAATGCAAATTATAGATGTAGATAATCTCAAGTCAATGGTGTCGTGAAGAAGCGGCCAGTGAAATAAATTACCGTAATGTGTTTTTACTAGCGGCTGGACGGACGGACGGCTGGATGTTTCGTAATATTGCTCTTATGGAAATTGATTACCATCACACTTCATCCGGGCCTTAAACTGTCATTCAAGTGTATTTAAAATCAGTCATTAAATGTTATTTCTTTAGTTTTTATTTGCGTCACTTTCTCAACTCGATGTAATGCACAGAAACCGTCCTAATGAATGAATAAAATGAAAAATGACTTTATTGTACAAATTGTGTAACAATTGGCGAAGTTAGGACTAATAAGTCCTCTCTTCCTCCACTAAACCACCTCTACGTTGCTTGTTGTGATGCATTGGTAGTGGGTGATATGGCAGACCAGGGTTCAACTCGAGCCAGTCTGCAGACTGTGCATAATGCATTTCCTTTCAGTGAAAAAAGATCCACGACTACTTGACGTGCAATTATACGTAGTTAGTTGCAAATCTGGTTTCCACCCAGTGCAATCATGTTACTTTTACAACGTAGAACTGCAAGGAAACGTCGACCAATCTTAGCTCGAGTGAGAATCGCTCCCGTCTTGAAGCATTGTTCATTAAAGAATGTGTTACAAATCATGTCAGATTATGTATTATATCAGTCAAATCACGCCTTATTTTGATTATGACATTAAATTAGTGAATAATGTTCCATAACTTTCCTCAAATACAACTAAAAGTAAATGTAAATAGACAGATTTTAGTAAAATATCATTTCTTCTTTTTTAAAAGTCACAACCAATCATAAATTAAATTGAATATTTCTTAGCTTATAAAACTCATTTTACCTTGGCTAGTTTCTTTTGTTTTACACGACTTGTCGTACAAGCAAGGTTGTTACGAAACAATGAATATCACTCAACAAAAATGTATTACAAAAAGTACAAAATTTATAAATATTATGGTAATCGATTTCGGTAAATCACGTTTGTTATACTCAGTCTATGTATTTGTATATTTTGTTCATATATTGTTTCTACCAATACCTAATATGGTAGCTGAAAACGTAGTGTTATACAAAGAATATGTAATAGCATAATGGAAGATCTATGATAGTAGGTCAATTGCATGATTGTCTATATTATGTACAGTATAAACTAATTGATGGGTTTTTAATACTATCTTAAATTGTTTTAAAAATATAACACTTCTAACTAGTTAGTTTTTGTTAGCTAAGAAAAGAAATACATTAAAGATATAACATTTTTTTATCAATACCGCTTTCCCAATTCTAGGTGGGAGTGATTCGAAATCGTTAAATTTGTTAACAAAAACATTTTACTTTCAATTTATCATGAATCATGCGTATATGAATTTGATAACAAAAATATTTTCACCATCATGAATCTGTAGTTGCTTCTAATATAATGTCAATATGAACACAGAGAAGAAAGAAACAGAGGTCGCATCCAATAGTGTACCAAATGTGAATCGACTGTCGAGTTAGTGTGAGAAGTTATTTCTCCAGATTGCCATCCGATAGCAGGGCCATCACCTTGTCAGCCCCCCACTCCCTTGTTCCCCAAATCCTGAAGGATAACGCTAGTCCAGGGTATAAAAATGTACATTAATTGTAATCTATATATAACAGCCTCTGAAGCGTTCGCCGCGTCCATTAAGAAAGCACCTCCCTTTTTTCTCTGTGGTATGAAGCAAGCATGGTCATATTTAATGGGAATTGTGTCCTTTGTGACAGGGGTTTAGTCCTAACCAGTTCAGTTGTCAAAGGCGGACCACCCAGGTGTCAGTAGTTGGTCCATTCTTTCTTATTGATGATGTGCCTAAAAACATCGGTTTTAGCTTGTCTTTATTTGCAAAACCTCCTCTTTGTTAGCATCTGTTGTAAAAGTAATCTAGCGTACATTGAAAGCACATGAGAAAGTTTGCTCCATTTTGCAGCCTTTAGAAACAAACTCCTTACAATCATCAACAGAGAGATAACTGTTTCAAATGTCTTAGTAAACAAGTTTTAAGAATTTGGATCCTATCAGATTTTCAATGTTATAATTAATTCAGTACCTTATTTTAATTGAGAAAATCGGAAGATTGTATGTTTAAAAATTTTAATCTGTTTAAAAATAATTGATCATTAGAATCTCTACTACCAAAAGATCTGCGGTTTCTAGCCCTGTCGTTCTATAAGACTAACAAAAAATTCACCCTCTCTCGAATAAGCCGTGTTAATTTTCTGTTGTAACTTCGCCAGAAGTAAATTTGTGTAGAAATGCAAGTAAAAGACAATACGAACCGTCACAGATAAAGTACTGTACTAACTGTAACATGGCTTACACAGCTTAAAGGCCTTTTGCTTAGTTTAACAACTTTTGTGTTCGTTGATTTGAAAAATTATTATGGTGAACATTATACTCTCAGATTAAAAAAAATTTGGTTATAGAGTTATCTTGTATTATTGTAAGTATTCTTACATGGCGTGTCTTTTGGACGTTAAAAGGCTTTGATATCATTGGTAAATTGAAGAGATCAATGCTTTTGTTGTCATTAATATTGATCGTGCTGTTCTGTAAGCCGGCCGTTCACGACTTCTCCAGAATAGTAATGTACTAGTTGTAGGTTTCCGTTCTTCATTGATAGTAGCTTTCTAAATAACCAGTGCTGCGAATCCAATGGTCGTTTTCTAAAGTTGTGGCGTCCTTGCTTCTGCTTGTAAATGCTAAGAATGTATTTCGATTAAATTTATTTAAAATACTGTAAATAATAACGAATATGTTGTGCTTTCTGTAATGTATCCGACGGTCTAACAAACGTTTCGAGACCTCATAACCCGAATGAAGGAAAACTAATTCTCCTTACTCAGGAAAGGGAGTTTTCCGTTATTGGTGTAATCTGGAGTATTTTGAAACAAGGTTATTTTGGCCTATCATGCTGAAATGTTTGGCATAAGAGGTGCGTAATTGCTATCTAGTTGAAGTTGCTTATTAAAACATGATAAAGAATTGAACAATTGTTTCCCCGTTTGTTCCTCGCGCAATACGTACATTGTGGGCTTAGGCATATTTTTTGGCTTCATCTTTGTTTTTCATCAAGAGGAATAAAACAAAAAAATCATCATTCGTTGATTTTCTTAATTCCTGTAAATAAAATATTAACGTCCTGAGGCTTCGCTCCCTCGTTGACTCAGTGGGTCTGAAACTGCAGCCGTCGTACCGTCCGCACCAACTAGCCTTTTAGAGGGGAAAGTATGTCACAGATATCCACCTACCCACCACCTCAACACATCACTCACTATTGCATTGTGGTGTAGGTTCAGTTAGAACTCTTAGTTCGCCGGTGACTCAGCGGGCGGAGAAACTGCAGCCGTCGTACCGTACGCACCCACTAGCCTTTCAGAGGGGAAAGTATGTCACAGATATCCACCTACCCACCACCTCAACACATCACTCACTATTCCATTGTAGTGTAGGTTGAGTAAAAACTCTTAGTTCGCCGGTGACTCAGCGGACGGAGAAACTGCAGCCTGTCGTACCGTCCGCACCAGCTAGCCTTTCAGAGGGGAAAGTATGTCACAGATATCCACCTACCCACCACCTCAACACATCACTCACTATTCCATTGTAGTGTAGGTTGAGTAAAAACTCTTAGTTCGCCGGTGACTCAGCGGACGGAGAAACTGCAGCCTGTCGTACCGTCCGCACCAGCTAGCCTTTCAGAGGGGAAAGTTTGCCACAGATCTCAACCTAGCCAACACCTCAACACATCACTCACTATTGCATTGTGGTGTAGGTTGAGTAAGAACTCTCAGTTCGCTGGTGACTCAGCGGGCGGAGAAACTGCAGCCTGTCGTACCGTCCGCACCAGCTAGCCTTTTAGAGGGGAAAGTATGTCACAGATATCCACCTACCCACCACCTCAACACATCACTCACTATTGCATTGTGGTGTAGGTTGAGTAAGAACTCTCAGTTCGCTGGTGACTCAGCGGGCGGAGAAACTGCAGCCTGTCGTACCGTCCGCACCAGCTAGCCTTTCAGAGGGGAAAGTTTGCCACAGATCTCAACCTAGACAACACCTCAACATATCACTCACTATTGCATTGTGGTGTAGGTTGAGTAAGAACTCTCAGTTCGCTGGTGACTCAGCGGGCGGAGAAACTGCAGCCTGTCGTACCGTCCGCACCAGCTAGCCTTTCAGAGGGGAAAGTTTGCCACAGATCTCAACCTAGCCAACACCTCAACACATCACTCACTATTGCATTGTGGTGTAGGTTGAGTAAGAACTCTCAGTTCGCTGGTGACTCAGCGGGCGGAGAAACTGCAGCCTGTCGTACCGTCCGCACCAACTAGCCTTTTAGAGGGGAAAGTATGTCACAGATATCCACCTACCCACCACCTCAACACATCACTCACTATTGCATTGTGGTGTAGGTTCAGTAAGAACTCTTAGTTCGCCGGTGACTCAGCGGACGGAGAAACTGCAGCCTGTCGTACCGTCCGCACCAGCTAGCCTTTCAGAGGGGAAAGTATGCCACAGATCTCAACCTAGCCAACACCTCAACACATCACTCACTATTGCATTGTGGTGTAGGTTGAGTAAGAACTCTCAGTTCGCTGGTGACTCAGCGGGCGGAGAAACTGCAGCCTGTCGTACCGTCCGCACCAACTAGCCTTTTAGAGGGGAAAGTATGTTACAGATATCCACCTACCCACCACCTCAACACATCACTCACTATTGCATTGTGGTGTAGGTTGAGTAAGAACTCTCAGTTCGCTGGTGACTCAGCGGGCGGAGAAACTGCAGCCTGTCGTACCGTCCGCACCAGCTAGCCTTTCAGAGGGGAAAGTTTGCCACAGATCTCAACCTAGCCAACACCTCAACACATCACTCACTATTGCATTGTGGTGTAGGTTGAGTAAGAACTCTCAGTTCGCTGGTGACTCAGCGGGCGGAGAAACTGCAGCCTGTCGTACCGTCCGCACCAGCTAGCCTTTCAGAGGGGAAAGTTTGCCACAGATCTCAACCTAGCCAACACCTCAACACATCACTCACTATTGCATTGTGGTGTAGGTTGAGTAAGAACTCTCAGTTCGCTGGTGACTCAGCGGACGGAGAAACTGCAGCCTGTCGTACCGTCCGCACCAGCTAGCCTTTCAGAGGGGAAAGTTTGCCACAGATCTCAACCTAGACAACACCTCAACATATCACTCACTTATTAACATTTTGGAGATTGTTAGCGATTCGTCCTGTGCTTGGTCCTCAATACACGCTCAAAGGTTGCTATCGGCGTGGATACTACTAGAACAATCTGGGGTGTCCAGTCCATGTGGGATGTCGTATAGTAGTCAGTATCCGTATGTTGTGTAGGGGGTGAGTGTCTCCCTTGTCAGTTAGCTGTAAATCAGACTAATACACGTTCTAATTCCATGTAAATCTCTAGGCTCTTTAGTTGCCCTGGCTGTCAATAAGTTGCTCTTTCTGAGGAACGGTCGATTTCAGTTTGTAACCAAACTTGACAATCATCCTACACTCATTTAATCATTCATATTTGCTGAAATTACGCACAAATTTGATTCGGCGTTTCATATGTAAGAATAACAATTAATTGTTTACTTTATTTACACTGGTTTATTTGAAATTATGTTAGCATTCATCAACAACTTGTATTCTTATTCTTTCATTGTTTTTTACATTGATCGCGATGTTAGTTGCTACATCATCTACTGATTTAGCGCCAAATATAAAAATTATGTCTGGAAATGTTAAGTTCTATAGACCTTAGTTTTGTGTGAAGAAAGTGCAGGAACACCATTATCTTTTGCTATATTTAGAAACGCAACAGAATCGCTCAAGAAAGTCTTTTTCTCGCCGTTAACTTTTTATAAATTTTAGGCCTTTGACAAAGATTATTCATAAAGCAACCTTGTATAGTATTAATCTAATTGGGTTTACAATGTTCCAATCAGTCGTATAATCCTTTTGACAGTCTTTGTGTTGTTTCAAATGATGAGTAACGTATAAAAACGACAGGAGGATTTGTTT
This sequence comes from Stictocephala bisonia, assembly GCA_035578905.1. Lineage (NCBI taxonomy): Eukaryota > Metazoa > Arthropoda > Insecta > Hemiptera > Membracidae > Stictocephala > Stictocephala bisonia. The sequence continues at coordinate 693,203 of JAQJVL010000387.1, read as the reverse complement.
ATGTTCGTTTCGACTTATTTACCTCTACAAACGTGAGTATAATACAATAGGATGGATATGCGTTTGCGTCGTTGTATATTTGATTCCGAAATCAGCAAGTATGATTTAATTTATTATGCTAGAACAGCATCCATCACTTAGAAGAAAAATAAATCCCAATCCTTTATAACAACCATACATGTGAGACTGGGTAACAAATATTTCCCATGAGCCTCCGTTGTAATGTGAGAATGTGTTTTGATGACACCTCCGTGTCGCAAGGTCGCTAACGAAAATGTAATGTGACAAGTTAGACCATGTACAATGATGTAAGTGATACGACGAGGCCTTGGCATGACTTTTGGACATGAATATATCACTTGTTGTTCGATGTAAAAGTAATAATGTCTTGATTTTACAAAATGGAACTTTTATGCTCATAGTAGGCTTTTATTTATTAATTTTTTTTCACCTTCAGGGTGAAATATCCATTAACTTTGGATACTTTAAATATGGATAGATATATTGAAACGATTTGCGTAATTTCTGGAACTAAAACATGTCGGCGGTTTATTTCGACTTCATATAATGCAAGTCGTTACTACCAAATTCATCTAATTTGACAGCAACACTTTTTTGGATATCTAAGTTAAGTTTGACTCTATTTATTCATTAGTTGCATTATATACTAAGTTGGTTATGTCAATTTGGTTGGATTGTACTAAGGCATAAAGTAAAATGAAAAGAGGTCGCTTTTTCTTGGTCACAGCGAGTGCCTAATTGGCAGTGAAATCTAGATAACAAGTAATGTAAATCTTTTTACAGCTGTATTAATAGATACTGAATTTATCCTTGAGGATTTTATAGGAAGAAAGAAGCTGCTGACAAGGTGATGGCCCTGCCGTCGCGTGGCAAACAGGAGAAATAACTACTCGACACATTCAGCGCACTATTGTATGTGACCTCTGTTTCTTTGTTCTCTGTACTAAGGGGACTCATCTTGCAAACATTATTCACGAAATTATGAAAAATATTCAACAATACTTTACAAGGATGGATTTATTTACATATTTTTATTAAAAACATTACAGCATGTTATATGATTTCTTATTGAAAAAAGCGAGAAAGTATAGGTTTGATAAAGAACCGAGGTAAATCTGAAGTAAAGTGTATCCTGGAGCTGTAGGTGGAGGAAGTCCCCGTTTAGCCTGCAGCTTTCTCCACCTCACCAGGACCTAACATAACCCGTTCCCTATGTACATACGTCGTACAAATGTCGGTGGTACCGTAATCACAGTGTTCTGTCTTGCAAAGCCACTTGAAATCACAGTGAGTCAGGGGAACGTGGTGTTGGGGTTTCTCATTAGTGGAAATATCGTGTTGAATAACGGATCAATTTTGTATTTGTTGTTTATAAATTACTTTATAATTAATTTTAATTGTTTAAATTCTCGGTCTTCAAGAAATTTGTTTCTCTTTTTAGTGAGTTTCAAATTTTTAAACGCTCACGTCTCTACAAAGAGGCAACTGAACTTTGACTATTTATGAAAACATTAGCGTATTCAAACGATTGTATGGAAGAATTTTTAAATGTATGAATATAATTAACCAAGCCAATAGATGCAGCTTTGCTTGCAATAGACTTTTATCCTCAAAAATTGTATACCGTAAAACCACAATTAGAATATACCAATCAACTCACCTACGGTGCCGAAGCGTGGGTTATTAGTAATATGATGCAAAGAAAACTCATAACTTTTGAAAATGAAATCATTCGGAAAATATATGGACCAACCTATGAAAATGGTGTATGGCGTATCAAACACAACTGAGTGATCCGATATATATACAAGGAAAGCGACATCACCGCAATAAGGAAAAGCAGACGAATGCGGTGGGCAGGACAATTCCGAAGAAGAGAACCTGAGTCTATCCTAAGGAAAGTTGGAATAGGGAAGCCAGCAGGAAGAAGACCAAGGGGAAGACCAAGACTACGATGGTGGGGTCAAGTCCAGAATGATATTGTCGCAATTAGTATAACTATAGAAGAAACAGAGAACCGAGAATACTGGAGAGGACGCATTGCTGAGGCCAAATCCCTTCTTGGGTGTAAATGGCCATGGGAGTAAGAGTAAGTAAGTAAGAATAATTATTATCAGATAGTTAATAACGTTACTGATAGTAAGTAAGAGATATGATTAGTAGCAACACTGTCGATCGCTCACACGCTAATTGTTCAGTGTGTACTTCATAGTCATCTTTCAAAAATGAACAAGTTTAGCTCTTAGTTTTCTTTCAGAAAGTATATCAGAACATTATCATCCACTTTAAATGTACATTATACAGTAAATATACGATAAGTAGAACCACTTCCGGAACAATCAGCGGGACTGCGATAACAATGCTGTACTATCATGAGACTATACTTATTCGATTGACACGGTCTTTCAAAATGTATTACGATTCAAAATTATCACACCGTTAAAGAAAATGTATTACAACGATTTCCTTTAACCTTGGGACACAAAGTCACCACAGACTGCCTCGCAGGCAGTCAGTCGACAATTAATATAATGGGAGACGACATGGCTCATCTTGATGTTGTTCATCGAGACGTCCGTCTAAAAGTGTAAGTATCGCCAAGCTGACGACCGGTCCCGTGACCTTGTGACTCAGGAAACTAACTGATCAACACCCTGCCTCGCAAATGATGCGTAAGGGTTCAAAGTAGTTCAACCCTAGACAGGGAAATGGAGCATATAATATATTGTATCAAACGCCTTTTCCATCGAGAAATAGAGCATATCAATGTTCTATTGTTAAACTCAATATAATATATATTTATCATCAACCAATCACGACAAGCTTGGTACCAATCGACGCAAAATGTTCTGTTCTATAGATTTAAAATTTTTAATAAATTTTTTACGCAATTTTATAAATGTAGGCCTAGTAAAATGTTAAATACAAAACTGCCGCTCACTTCCCGCCTGGAGGAGGTCTGGAGGGGGGAAAATGGCCGATCTTTGTTGAATGGCTGTTCAATAACCAATGGTCGGAATTAGGCTTACCCAATGTCAGTCTGCAGAGAATAAAATACTCTGACCAACAAAATACATCGCAATGCTGTGGGTACTTTGAGTGTTTTTCCAAAAAATGGTTTTGTATACCCTTGTTTGTGTGTTTTTTTTCAAAATAGAAATATAGCATATGCTCTAGGTTAAACTCAATATAACATATACTTATCATCAAGCAAGCATGAAAAACGTGGTATCAATAGACGCAGAATTTTCTGTTCTATATATTTTAGATTTTTAATAATTTTTGTATGCAATTTTATAAACGTAAGAATTAAAATAAAACAAGCAACTGCCACTCAATTCCCGCCTGGCGGAGGTCAGGAGCGGAGAAAATGGCCGATGTTTGTCGCATGACTGAAGAATAACCAGGAGATTGAGTAAGGCGTAGTAAATGTCAGTCTGCAAAGAAGTAAATACTCTATCCACCTGTACAAATTGATGCATTGGGTAAGCTTTTTTGCGTGTTTTCCAAAAGGCATAATTTATGCTGTTGATAAAAGTTGTTGCTAAAACTTTATTTTTGGCTGTAATCTAACATTTCTTGAATATTTCTATTCAGAAATATGTCATACTGTATGCCTAGTTTTAGTACCTACAAAAATCCTAAAAACTATTTTATATTTTTTATTATGATTACAATGTGCAACATTTTGCAACAAGTGCGGTTTACACAATTTGCACACGTTGACTTATGGTGTTATAAGTTTTATACTTTTGGAATATTTTCATATATTTTACATTTTCTTGTAGCTAGCAGATTGTACTAATGAAGTACATGTAGAAAAAATGTATAAACAATTATACATAACCCTTATTTTTGGATTGTTGTGTAATGTTTCACAGGAATTGTTTGTTTCCATTTTTATTTTCCCCAACAAACAAAAAATATAAGCATATGTTGAACATTTTTCCTGAACAATTTTTTCTTGTCTATTCAATGCTGATTTTTTTATTTTTTTTCATGTACTATTTGACTACCCATACTGTAAATGCATACTGTAAATTTGCACATTTTTGCATTTTGCATTTTAAGAAAACAAAAAATTTTAAAAAAAGCTTGTAGTTTATCTAAAATATAACAACATATTATTATAGTCCACTAAATTCTAAACAATTTGGCTATCTTGGAATTGTTTATAACAATTTTTAGTGCCCATAGTTAGGATTCAAAGTTATAATTTCCGTTCAATTCTTACAAATTTTTCATTTCTTTCATGATAATAATTATTTACTAAAGTGGTATGCAAGTTTTGATAGTAGTATGTGAATGTACAGTTCTTGAAAAGAAAAGCAATAAGCTAAAATGTACATTAAAGGATATTTAGTATTTTTTATGATTTTTACAAAAAAAGCTTGGAAAGTGCCAAAAATGGCACCTGCATTTTGGGAGTTTAGCATTTCTCACTATCTAGGGCCAATCATGTCAGAGTCAGGAGAAATGGCCTTAAAAATTTCATAAAGAAAACAAAATTAGCCAAATTGTTGTGTCATATTTATGCTTTTTAAATCAGCGGCAGTCGACATATTTTTTGGGAGACAACATGTCTCATCTTGTTAGTTGTGCAACGAGACGTCGTCTAGAAGTGTAGGTATCGCCAAGGTGACGACCGGTCCCATGACCTTCTGACTCAGGAAACTGCTCACGACCGTGCACCGCCATCAGTCCGCCACCAGCGGGGAGAGGCAGCCGTATACATTCGTTTAAAATTTGACAAAAAGTCGACTTACCTTGTAATAATGTCTCTATTTAAGAGGACTGCATTGAATAAACGTATAGTGGTACATTGCTAGCACCTCTTGGATGCACTGTTACAATAGATGTATGTTAAAGCATTGCTCGCCCTGTAACAAGAAGCGGGCTTGGAGTAAACAGAAGTGAATTAGTTTAGTATTATTATTATTTATTTATTTATTTTGGAAAGGTTCCATTTATTCCATCAGGTAGTTATGTTTTAAGTTGTTGGCCAAACCCACGAGACAAAATGAGTGGAACTATTCTGTTCCGGTTGAGGATTCTCTTACGATAATTTTACACACAAAAAAATGCTTAGTTATATAAAACATGTCATATTTTCAAGTTATTTATGTTTGTTTCCGAATAATTTTCTTACATTGCACTTTCCAAAAGATTTGCTCCATCAGTAAGCATTCGTAATCCAAGTTTGGATAATAAGGTGGTCCAAACTCCGTTGTAACAAAGTCTTTGCTTTGAACAACCTCTTTGAAAGGTTTTGCTAAAGTAATATTCATTAAAAGTTGATCCAGTAGCTATTGCACTGTTAATTTTCTTTTTTATTTTGGCCCCAATGAGTAAAATCCAAAAATAGTTCATTTTTACATTTTTACAGTTTTGAATGGTGAATGGCCAGGATCCGCAGCAAATTGCATTGTGCACTTATTAACAAGCCGGGCCCACAATGTCTAGCGGTATCGGTCGACACTAGTGTCACAGTGCTATAATCCAACTATTTTGGACAAAGTATTGTGGAGATTGTAGGCGATAGGTTTTTTCCGGTCATCTTAATGAACCATGACCACCGCCGCTCAATGGTTGCTATTGACGAGCACTTTACTTTGGAAGTCTGGGATGTCCATTTTGGCGGGAGCAGAGATCAAAGAATGACGTTCTCTTTTCTGTTTCTTCTTTCTGTTATTTTTTTGTCTCTGGGTGGTTGTGTAGGGGAGAGAACTGAGTTTAAGAATTGTCAATTAGCGGGAAATCATACCAATACTACGTGGTTCGGATTCCACGAAAAGCTGTAAATCTCTTAATTGGCTTGGCTATTAGGATATTTAATTAATAAATGGCCCTTTCTGAGTATAAGTCTAACTTAGTTAGTAATCAGGCTACACATATCATACACACTCTGATGTAATCGTTTAAATTAATAATTTAATATTCGCCTTAAAAATTACACGCACATAGTTGTATCGACGCCTCATATCTAAGGAATAAAATATTCTCATTTTTCATCAAATGTCATTCTGCATATATTATAAATTGTGTCGCAGGAATATCGGCAGTGTATACATTGAACAAGATAGGAACAAGAACAGAGCCTTGTGGCATTCCGTCATTTAGGTGGTTTTTGTAATTCTAAAAGATTTGTATAGGGGTTTTTTAGGTGCCAGAAAGGATTTACTCTGCAACATAAGCAAACTTCAATTAACCTCTTTCTGAGGGTGATTTTTCTGAAAGTTTCACGTAAAACGTTGTACAGAAGGCCTATGTCTACAAAAAGGGTTATAGAGGGCCTCTATAATGTCAGGGCTGCAGTAGAGAACCTGAAGCAGTGTTTGAAAGTGGCCTTGATACTCGCGGGTTTACTTAGTGACTCAGCTAACTTCTCAAGGGAATAATCAAAGTCGTTGGACTCACTACTTGCCCACCTAGTCTATGTATTCGTGTAGATGTCGTGTCTTGCAGTCAGCTTCCAAGAGTTCAGCCAATTAATTTAGAAAATTAATTGAATGTCTATAGTATGGAGCTATAGTTGAATGAAACACCTACTTGCTGTCGAGGAAAAGGAAAAAAATGCTCATCATAGTCGAGTAAAATGACTACTATAATAAAATACTATGAAGAAAATAAAATATTCCTCTAAACGCAAACCATAGTCTATCACAATATTATATTGCCTATTCACTCATTCAATAATTTGTTTAATGTGATAAACATAAAAGAAGGCATTTCCTCCATGAATTCGTGCCAAGCGCCCAATTTTCAAGAACGTTTGATATCACGAACGACGTTCGCAATAGGATGTATAATCCGCGTCCATTTAGTGCTTTGTGTTCTACAATTGTTAAATCATTAACTTTATGACTATCTGGCCGTCTTCAAGACAAGTGGAAAGTGAGTATGATGCAATCAAAGAATTCCACCGTTATAAGACAAAATGATTTTCTTCTAAAAGTTTATCTGCCAACAAATAAAAACACGAGAATGGCCAAGTAGTCCTACGTGAAGTGGTGAAGCTGGAAGATATGTAGAGATGTGTTCGTTTCAAGGTATATCATTGATAAAGGTCATTCTAAAGATACTATTCTTCTCTTCAAAAGCTTCAAGTACGTCAAATTGATCTGAAAACTGTCAATTGTACAAAACATTATCTTGTACACAATTAAAGTGTTATTTTATGTAACGTTGTTTATGTCAATGGTCTTGACCGGAGGGTTCCGACGTTATCGGAAGATAACGGAGTCAAGCTACATCGAGCGTGGCTGTCACTTGGATGGGTGACCGACTGAGAGATCCCGTCTTTGCATGCAGCCCGCCTGGATGGTCGCTTACTAGCATAATAGCTTACTCGCATACCCGCTGGTAGTCTAGCGGGTTACCTGGCGAGAAGTTGGACATGCACACAACAACGCTCAGTCAGTCGCCTGTCGCCCTTGTCAACTTGATGGCGTGTTCCATTGATGAAGTCTTTTCTTTTAGAAAACTCTACTGTCAGGGCTTTTCAGTATGTCAGATTGAATGAAAATACATTAAAGAAGTAGTTTTTTCCTATGCAAAAGAACTGGGTAAATTGGCACAAAGATCCGATAACGCAAGAAGAGAGGCTAGTGCTTACGTTCCGATACAGTATTTAGCAACTGGTACATCTCTTGTCCTTTGCTTTCAGAATGGGAGAGTCGACGGTAGGTCAAATTATAAAAGAGAAACAGTCGAAGTGTTATAGCATGGTTTACAACCACTCCATATACCAGTTCCTACTGAAAAGGACTTTGAAAACATTTCTAAGGATTTCAATTATCTCTTTCAATATCATTCCTGATGAAATTTATGATGAAACGTCACTCAAGAGCGAGAAAGTCGATTGAATGTACATTCGTCATTTTGTATTCCAAATTTAGTACATCACTATGTATGAATCAGTATGTGTTCTAAATTTACTATGCGTATTTGACATACATTAAAATGTATTGTATGTTTTTGTGTTATATAAACATAAAAAATATATTCTATATTGTTTTGTATATATTTGCGATAGAAGAATATATTCGCAAAGTATGAGTAACTTAAGATATTTTTATATAATGTCTGATTTTGCAATGAAGGAAAAATGTATACTTACTTTTCAAAAAAATCTTAACGCTAGGCACATCAGTTTCTGAGCATTGTAACATATAGCGTAAATGTAACTTCTGTTGTAATTTTACTCATTATAATAATCACTTTATTTAAAGAAAATTTAAAAAACTGAAATAAAATGTTACTTGAAATTTGTTACATTTTAATTTGATGGGGAGATCACGGTCTTCGTACAGTCCCAACGAACACGATTTGAGAAGGATCCACTGAGTGACCGTAATAAACAACCGAAATGCGCATGCGCGCGTCGAACCATCTCCGCTTACTGCTATGTAATAATCGACCTGGCATTTCTTCTCGCTTAGAGCTTAGCTCTTAGCTCACTGCTCCAGCCTGGCTACCTCATGCGCGAGCCCACTATAAAAAAATAGAACGCATGCTCCAATTCTACATAGCAGTAAGCAAGTAAGCGACCAGCTAGGCTAGCAGCGACCTGCCCGGCTCCGTTGTATCTTTACCCTTAGGCTGTTGGTCCCCAGATTAAGTGTTAGAGAGAGCTTCTGAGCTCTAACTTCGCCTCGTAAAATAAGACGATCTTTAACTTTTTTAACGTTTATGTTAGCTCTACATGCCTTGTTAAGATACGTCATCTAGATACTACATTTGTATATAAACATGTTGCACTTGTGAAACAATACTAATATTGTTTTGTTCTTGCTTTTCTCTATTGCTTATTCAAACAAATGTTTTTGTTATTTGTTAAATATCATTATATTTTTCTTCCTCCCTCTGTATATTTTACCAATTGATATACATCAGCAAACAACCGAGTAAACTGTACCATTTCAAATTCTTGGGAATTATGAAATGAAAGATAATTATTCTCGCTATTGGTCTATAGTAATACATTATAGAAAATTTAATTAAATACAAGATTCTGTTACTTAAAGCAAATAAACTAATATTATGTTCATTCATATTATTTTATTTGAATTAAATAAGTTAATATAAAATATCAAATATTTATATTTGTTGTATATATATTATTACAACCAATATAAAATGTTATTATTTATTTAGTCAGAGTATATATAGTGTATGTTTTTATTACTCTGCAGTTAGCAAATTTCCATTCATAAAATTGCTCTTAAAAATGTCCAACAGATGTTATAAACTTAGCATATACAGTCTAAGAAGCATATTAACTTTCTTTCGTGTAAACCCAAGAAATATAGCGTTCATAATTGTAGCGAATGAATAATACATTTAGGTATTGTCAGTGATGCAATCAGATGTGGTCCAATAAATGTAGCATCGGTTGTCCTGTGAAGCGTTTAGTTATTTGTCAGTGGTTCAAGTAAAGAAACACGACTATAACTAACACAATGTCGGTCAACTACTCGTGGAAGCACCTATAGCTTGCGGAACTCTTCTTTAAGGAATGTAGAGCAGCTTTTGGACTCATCGCAGCGAACTTTTCGTCCGTAATCTGAAAAACGTCTGCGACTCCGACCTATTCTACATATAAATAATTCACACATTTCGCACTTCAATGAACACGTGGCCTTGAACGGCTTGTATGACATGCCACTTATAAATGCTAATTCGCAGAGGCAATTTGCACAATCAAGCCTTGACCTAATGGGCACAGTTTTTAGCACTAAGTTGGACACTTGTGTAGTGTGTTAACAATTGAAAGTGCTTATGACTTTATTGAAATTTTAATTGTTTAAACGCTTGTGTTCAATTTAAATGTGTAAGCTTACTCTTTGGATGTGTCCGTAATTTGGATTGAACAATTTGTAGTCAGAATCTCTGGCGACTATAACTGGATAATATCCGTCCGACGATTTGTTAATCTTTCTAACATAGGCATACGCAGAAGTTAAACAACTTTTGAGACATTTATACTCAAATCTGATTGTTACTTGTATATTCGCACGCAACAATGTATGAATACACCCTACACAGGCTACACTGACAGAACAAATAAATAACGCCATACCACAAGTGAGTTACATCATGCATTGCAACGAGGACAAGTCGCCAGTAACCTTTAATTAGTTATTGGGAATAAAACGTTATGTCTTAACCTGGAAACCCCATTACAAAACGTATTTCCAAGTAACAAATTACGTCAGTTCAATTGTTCAACTTGTTCAATTTGTTATTATAAACTTACAATATAATTTGTCTGTTTTTATCTCTCTATGATTTTATCGTAGATCACGAAATGTGTTCGGACCCATGTAACCTCACTGTCGTGTTCTTATCAGTGGATACTACAAGGAACCTGAGTGTGTCGACAGAGCCGACGTGTTCTTGATCCAGCTGTCACATTCTTGTAGTACAGAATGATGAAACTTGGTCGGCGGTTGCACTGCCTGGAGAAAGGAGTTAAGATGCCAACCCTTGATTGACGCGAATCGATTACGTCCATCTATGAACTCCAAGTGTTCTGAGAAACGAAGGCCACCCAGTCGCATGAACCTGTATCATCATTTAAACCACCTATTTCCAGTTGATATTTCCATCCGTGCGAATATTATAATTTGAAATATTTCTCTGTAACATGATCAGGAAAGTTCTAGTGGTGAAGAAGTATTCTGGTTATAAAAAATTTCCTAGCAAATCAAAAGTCTGATCAAGGAAAATTCCCAAAGGTGGTTTAAAGAGATTTTCTTTTTAAATAGACATTACATTGTGAATTGAATATTTGCTTGAGGAAAATTACTTAATGGTTTTAAAAGTATTTTCCTGATTAAAGTTCGGCAGTTTCCTGGTGTCATCAGCGAGTTGGGGTGGTCAGTCTACTGTCATACATCACTTTAATTTAACCAACCTTACTTTCTTACCTAAGTGCTTGTATTGGGATATTTAAAACTTATAAAATTGTCAATTTTCATTATATTATTGTAACATGTTTGTAATTTGATTGTTTTTTCTTTTTACTGCTTTCAAAATTCAAGGTTTATGCTTTTACTTAAGTAGAGTTTCATAAATGCTTTGCTCTTATTTTTTCTCCATCTCTAACGTTTTATATCAGACCTACAAAAAAATGTTAGAACCACAAATCCAACAAGTTCAGGGTTTTCTTGTAAAACTTAAAAAATGGTTGTTGAAATTTCAAATATAATAAAAAATTCATTGTCAATTTATAAAATTTATAATTTCATATTTTTTCTTATTTCACATCCAATTTTTAGAGTTTTAAGTGACCAGTAATTGTAATGTGCAGGGCTAATTTATTCAGGCTGTAATGTAAAAAAGTGATTGCTGACATTTAAGTCTGATGAAAGTGTCATGCCGAGGAATCAAATGTCCTACAGATTAAGCCTCTAGATTGTTGTTCTCTATCAAAAATTATCAGCCAATATAATTTAAACAGTAACTGATAGTATTTACCATCATTGAGTATATGGCTGCCATTTTTAATTACAAGTAAATGTAATTAACCATACTTGTAGGTGTCTTTCTATTGATGCATATCAAATGCTATGACAAATAGTCATGGTTTTGGGCTACAGTAGTACTGTTTCACAAGTAAACAGACAAACAACATTCCGAAGACTCAATTTAAATCAAATACCCCACTTTGCCTGGCCAATTAAACATGTTTTAAATAAGAAACATGATGCTGTTAAAATTCAAACCAGTTTGAAAATGACTGCCCAAGAGGAGACTGACATAACCTGTTCCTGGATGGATTGGAAGATGATTTCAGCCAGATATCAAGACCTTCAATGTTGAACTGACAGTTTCAGAATTGATTGATGTATCTGGCTCCCCAAGAACATTTTTTTCCTTTCTTAACCCTTAGTACTCTACTTTATTTATTTTCAACTTTTTCAGAGCTCTCCTGTCCTGCAATGCAGGCCATCGCCATGTTTCCTCTTAGCTCTAATTTATAATAGTGTGCCATGTCCATTGGATCTGCTGTCCCGCATAGCAGGACACATTCATTTATGTAAAATACTCTGCTGTCCTGCATTGCGGGACCAAGGTCACTCATGACATTTAAATTTTTATAATTATTTCTATTGTACCTAGAAGTTTCAGAGTTATTTTTAACGAATGAGAACTAATTAATGAACGAAATTTTACCCTTGATAATAAAGTGAATATATATTTTCAAAATAAAATATGCATTTGATTATACCAATTCTTCAATGCTAATTACATATGATTAGGATTACCTAAATAAATATGTTATAATAAGTTCTCTTGACAATTGTATTACTGTTTTATATTAGTAATAGCATCAAGAATTTAATTTGAAGTGTTTCTTTATTGTAATGTAAAGCGGCGATTTGTGAAGGTTAGTAGAAGTCAGACCCCTCACCCCTCCCTCTCCCACCAATCTTGTTTTTGTTGATGCTGATTTGAAAACCTTCCGTAAACAAAGGAGCCCTATAAGAAGTTAACAATTTTAACATTCGTTAACTTCTTATAGGCCTAATTATAACGCAATTTTAGAATTGTATTATGTCTTTTTAACTATTTCGTCCTTATTTTTTATTTATATTATATATATTTATTTTATGCTTCTAGCAAAATCTTATTATCACCAAACATTCTCCTGTTATTTAGATTATCAGTTAGTTCAACATTTTAAATTAAAAGTATGTATTAAAGTAAATAAATACTGTTACAACTATAACATATGTTATATTTTAAATATCTTATTATTCAATTATGGTGATTATTATAAACAATAGTATTCGATTTCTCATTTATTTCTATATTGAAACGTGTTCAGTAAAGTTTAATTGATCTATAAATATACATATTACAAGTAAAATTGATTGTTTTTGTAACTGTTTATCCTGTTTACGATACATTTAATTAATGTATATTAATTTTTAGTAGAAAAAGTGTATTTAATTGAAAAAAATAGTTTTTTTGTTTACTAAACAACATGTTTTATATTGGTAGTTAAATATTAATTAGCCATGAAAGACAATGTAATCATCAAATAGTAGTAAAATAGATAAAATTGCCTAGCAAACATAACAAAAACGAAGTTTGTAGCTATTGTGGAACTGTTCCAAATCTGTCCTTTTAAACACACATTTAAACTTGTTTACAACATGACAATCAAAAGAATTCAGAGTACAATGGCCGTCTGCACGTAAATAAAGAGAGAGCTACAGGGCACTCCGCCATGGGCTGCAATGCAGGCCAGCAGATCTCATGGACAGGCATACGATGCTTCTAATCAGAGCTGGAGGGGGAATCGCCATGTCCCGCATAGCAGGACAGGAGAGCACTAAGGGTTAATATGACATGGTCATCAATATTAAATTTTAAGCACTTAATAAATGTGTTAAAAAGTTTGCTGTTTCATTAAATATGTAATAAATACTTATAAACCAAGCCAATATATTTCAGTTCACTATATCACTTACTATGTAAAACATTGCCAAACGGGTTTATAAATATTTTTAAGACCTCATAAACATTAATTTGATTAAATTGGCCATTTATGCACATTAATTAGCAGTTTTCATAGAATTTGAGTCATTAGAATACATCTTTTAATTATTATCAATACATTTATAAAAAACATCTCAAATTAAATGAAGTTTAGATGCCTGTAGCACTATAAATAGTTGTTGTAAATAGGGGCTTTCCATATCAATAATCTGTTAATATTCATTTAATGTAGTCTGGTGTCTTTCCACTTCAAGCCTGACTAAAGCCTCTTGTTTTCTTATTTAAAGTCATACTAAAATAAAATTATGACAAATTACTTTAATTGATAAAATGTGCAAATGGTAAGGTCATGACTAATAAATTCATTTCATACATTTAACCAACTACAGATACTGATTTTCTGTTTGGAACCCTTTGTTTTTATAGACTTGATGCTATAAATTTATGAAGTATTGTGAAACAAAATTGAATTTATAATTTAACATTGCATTGTATATGGAAACATCTAAATTTTAAATCCACTTGATGTGATACTTATGATCTTGAACACTGATTCATCATTTCCCTTCCTACTTGGATGTTTGAAATAATACCTGAGTTCCTAACCATAATCACCCGTCAATGATTGAACCTTGTACTGGATGTAGACTAGTGTCTGATGAATTTTGTTTAAGATAAGTAACCAGAAAGTAATGTAAAGGAACCGCTATAGCTAAGGGGCTAAGGCGGTAACTTGCCACTCAGCCAGACCGGGTTTGATTCCCGCTATGACCATTAGCAGTTTTTGATCTGTGCCGCTCCCGTGGTTCAGCAGTCACGTTAAGCTGTTGGTCCCCAGGTTAAGTGTTAAAAGGGCTACTTAGCCCTAACTTCGCCTGATAAAACAAGACAATCTTTAACTTTTAAAATGTTGTTGTAGATGCATGGAAATACAGAAAAATATCCCCTAACCATCCTCTTCACGCTTATATCTTGAACGGCTACTGATATTGTTACTACAGATCCAAAATGAGAAATTTTAGGAGAAAGTTTAACTGTAAAAGGTTCTCTGTAAGATTTCTCTTGTAAGTAGAAATATATTTTGGATGTGAAAATCAATAAATATGTTGTGTTTGTGCAGATATGGAAGAGCTATCAGTGAAAGTAGGCCTTATGAGTGGGGTGGGAGCCAGTGCTGCTGAAGGAGTCAATACCAACATCTATCTGGAGAACCTGCTGGGTTAGTGGAGTGATGTAACAATTATTTTTAGTAGTATAAACTTACATATTTGTGCCAAATGTGCATGTTAAATCTTCTGGAGTAGTATTATTTATTAATAAGAAACTCTTCTTTTCAGAAAAATATTATTTCCTATCTTTTAACGCCATGAAAATTATGATTTCATCTAAAAAGTAGATACAAGGGCTTGGATGAGGCATAGTTTGAAACTGGCAACTTCACTGTAACAGAACACAAGTTCTTCCCAATAGAATGTTTATTGTCTATCCTATTTTTGATTGGGAGTTATTTAATAATAAAATCCTTAATTAATGGAGTCAACTAACAATCTAACAAATATTATACTGCTATTCACATTAGTTTAACTTGTGTTTATAAAATGTCCTCAACAACGAATCTGGTGTTTTGAAGAACATTTCTAACATGAATACCTTGAGAGGTCTTCCTCGTTCTTCGTCCTAGAAGTCTATTAAAACTACTCTACTCACCAACGAGGAAAAAAGATACAGGAAAACAGCAGAATTTCGTTTGGCGAGGAGACGGAGAGACAGTCCTTAAAATCTTTAAAACACTGGCAAGACTAATAGATTAAATGAATTGTAATCTAAGACAGTGCTTACCAACCGTTCGATCCAAAGGAACACAATACATTTTATAAAAATATCAGTGGATCATAACAAGTTTAAATAAATTACTAAAACGAAAAAACTTAAAAACAAAACATTTAAATATCAAAGTTGTATTGAAATGTTAACCCTCTAATGGTTCACTATAACACTTGTTGAGGTTATGCCTTTTTTGCTAGTATTGCAGTGTTTATTTTTAAAAAATCCTAAAACTATAATTTACAATAAAGAGAATATCAAGTAGCATATTTCCTTGTTCAGTACGAAACAGAGAATTAGGAATAAAATATTGCTACTGATTTACTAAGAAATCTGTAAAAATAGTTTTATAGACAAAAATATTTTTAAAAGTTTGCACCGCCTCTTAAAGTTCCAAAATAGCCAACTTATAGAGAATTTCCTATTCTTTTAGAATATTTAAATCCATAGCACCATATGTATATTACATATACTAAAATCTAATAATTGCACTGGCAAAAAAAGCCTTTGCAATGTAGTATAAACAATTACTTTTTGTAAACAAATTATAGAAGTATACAAAGGGAACTGAATAAATTGTCTAAAGCGATAGATTAGGAACTGTAGAGTGGAACTATATATTATATGCGATGTTTACACTACAAAGTTACACCAGCTGCTGTTGTTTATTTACAACGATGTCTAGTTGTCGTGTGTATCATGAAAAAAGGCCCATAAAAGTGTAAAGTTAAGTAAACAATAAAGCCTTGTAATGTAACGTTCAGCCTTTCAGTAAATGTTGTCTTTCAGTTCACTAACAAGTACTGTTTCAATATTCGTCTTCAAAGAAGTTGTATTAATACAGCAACAATCTTAAATATATTATTCTTACTAGAATAAATTTGTTGAGAGCAACTGCCTGCTACTATTTTGACAGTGTTTTAATGTTTTAGAGCACTAATGCGCTTATCAGGCATAACAATTCTTCTTTAAAGTAAATCTCTAAAAGAAAATTTGCACTGAATGCAATGTACTGTAAAAGTTATCTTTATCTCTAAATGAAGTGTTAATAAAGCCACTTAACTAGAACCTTCTGGTGGACCTTGAGACCTTGACGTGGAACACAGGTTAAAAATCACTGCCTAAGGGAGAGACTATCAAAGGAACCAAAAAAGTTATGCCAAAAAAAAGGAGGAAAACAAATACCCCCCTTTAGTTTTCCTATATTTTATTACCTTTAAAATAGATGCATGCCTGAATGCCAGGTTTTTTTTCTAAATTTTACCTACCCTAATTTAAATTGATTCTTATTATAATAAAACAAAATATTAAGTTTGTCTAGTTGGAAAAAAATGTTAAATATTCATTCTTTGTATATTTATAATTTTAATGTTTATGTTTATTTGTTCAGAAAACAAGAAGAAAACTAGCAACATCTACACACAGAAGCGACCTGTTAGTTAAAATGATTCAACTTGCACAAAAGATCTTGATGACAACGTATTTACTTGTAACATATGTTTTATATCATAGGTTAGTTTAATGTCCAATATCTGATTAGTGGAATTAGAGTGTTTACATACTAAGAATAGCTCTAATTAATTATAGATATATATATATATATATATATATATATATTACTAAGGTGTCAATAATTATTAAAATGGTGACATAGCCTATTAACATTCTTATCGTAATTTTTAATGTTTGAGAATTTGCAGAAACGTGAAATTATTGTTGACATTTTTCCACATCTTTAAGAATAAAGAAATAAATTAATTCGCAGCGATTCAATTTTTATATTCCAAAATGACTTTTGTTTGAAGAAAATGTTTTTTCTACAATATAGATTTCTTAACTGAAAACAGATTCAGAACTGTGTACATTGCTCTGTTACACATTAACTAAATGTCAACAATAGTTTCCCACCTCTAGCATGTTGACATTGGATGTGATTGCAACATTCCTATATTGGGGTTCCGTTGTTTGTGATTGTGTAGTTCAAACAACACAGTATTAATCCATTAAGGGATGATTTGTACTTAAAATGTTCTATAAAAGAAATCTACATACTTCATTCTATTGGGTGAATTAGTTTTAAAGCTGTTTGTAGTACACACCAAAATATTTCTGAATTGTTAATAAGCTTTGGAAGGTTTTTATAACATATTTGTGGTAATTCAGGTACTTAAATATGTATTTTACTTACAAATCTGACTTTTGAGGAAATCATTATTTAAATAGTCTGACATTGATTACTTTTTTATAGTTAATTTTTGAAGTATTGTTAAAATTAATTCAAGAACACTTAATTTTTATTTCAATAACAGCGTTTATTCGAAGAAAAATTGTGTTTTTAATGATTATAAAATAGTTAATATTGATGCAAACATTATATATTTTTTATTATTGTAGCTTCTTTTAATAGAAAATTGAAGAAAATAATTTAGAATTGTTGTATATCATCACAAAAAAAGCACTTTTTAAACATTCTCTTTTTATTTTTACCGTCATTTTTGTGACTAACCTGTTTTTTAAATTGTTTACTTCTGCCTTGTATACGTGTTTCTATCTCATGAATAGATCTAGTTTTAATTACTGTATTTTAGTTTAAGATAAGATAATTTTAGTTTGTAATATACATTACTTTAGAAAATTGTCTCTTTGTGCCTTACAATTAAAAAAAATACTCAAGTGTTCTTTGGTTTTGTTTTATTGAAGGATGGAATTTAAACTTGAACATTAGCTTTTAGTTTTATTAGTACATTTACAATGTATGATCTGTATTTTTGTAAATTATTATAATTTTACTTTAAATCTTTCTCAATTATCTCAATATTTCAATCATACTCTGAGGAAAATCGTCAAAACATACTTCAATTTGGATAACTAATCTAGTTTTATATTCCTCTATTATCTGTTTTATTTAGTTTTATTTTTGACCCAATTTAAATATCGTTTTGTGTTAAATGCAAAAGTATTTTTATCTGTTACATTTTGGTAGATAAATGTTTAATTACATTAAAACTCTTGTGCCTTAATTGTTTATTTTATCACTATTTAATTCTTACTGCTATTTAATTGTAGTTTAAACAATGTCAGTACAAAAATTTAGTAGTAATAGAGCTGATTTTTTACAGTTTAATTTTGTTATGGTTCATTTGCCTCAATTTACCGTTCTTACTCATATTACAGTGTAATTGAACAATTTTAATGCACAATTGCTATGGTTCCTGAAATTTATATTGTTAATTTGTTTCTAGTTCTGTATAACCTCATCAAAAATATTGTGTATGGTGCTAAACCAAATAAAGAGAAAATGTGTTTTATTTTTATAACTTATCACCTTATTACTTTAAAAATGCACAAATATAAAATTATTATCAATGTTTTTAAAATCTTAGTGCCTTTCTATGTTCAATAATACTTGGTTTTTTCTCAACAGATTACTTAGTAATAATCATTGGGTATAGTTATAAGAATAATAATTTTGTCTTCTGCATTTAAAAGTATTATTTTCGTTAATAAAGGTTTTTTTATTCATGTTAGGGTGTAAATTCAGTTTTCAAAATTATAGTGCTTCTAGTTCCTATTTTTTGTCTTGTATTACCTAATACATGAGCAAAGATAGGTTTTGGCCTCATGATCTCACTTGTTATTCTTTATGTTTGTATTTTGCATAATTTCATTTAAACATGACAATATTTAATTCCATGAGGTTATTTTTAAACATAAAATTACCTCACTGGTTTGCCATATTTAATTATTTTTATATTATAGTTATTGTTTGGAATTTTCAATCATATATCGATTGTTTTTTTTATTTGAATAATGAGAGGTTGTCTGTCAAACATAAAGCCTGTTTCTGTAAATATGTGTGATTATAAAATCTTTATCATTAACTAAGGAAATTCTGTTACTTGTATGCCACTTATAAAAAAGAAAAATATATACATAAACTGCTAATTGATCACTAGTACAGGGTGTCTATAAAAGAACTCCGGGGTTTTGAAGTATAATATTTTAATGAAGGAAAAAAGGAATATAAATGTTTTATACATTATTAGAAAGGTAGTAATGTCAAGTTTTTTTACATATTAATACAGTTCAATATGAGCCCCGTTAGTGGCACGGCACACATCATAACGATATTCAATCTCTTCCCATGTCCTGGCCAGCATGTCTGGGGGCACGGTTGCCACGCAATTGATTATTCATTCCCTGAGATGGCCAACATCTCGGATTTTCTCTCCATACACAAGGTTTACAGTCCCGTTCACATGAAAAGTAGCTTCATCAGTGAAAATAACAGTTTTTAAGAAATTATTATTTTCTTCAATTTTGTCCAGCATAGAAACAGCAAAGTCAAATCTCTTAATCTTGTCTGCTGGTTTAATGTGATGTAACAGTTGAATCTTGTAAGCAGTTAAACGAAGTCTTTTATGAACTACCTTATGAACCGTTGATCTCGGTAATCCCAACTCCAGACTGCGCCTTGTTATCGATTTCTTAGGGCTTCGAAGGCATGAAGTGCGGATTCTGTCCACATTCACTTGTGAAATATGCGGCCTATCCGGTGACTTTTGTTTTAAAACACTTCCGGTTTCCTTGAAAGAACTTAACCATTGACAAATTGTTTTGTCCATAGGCGGATCAACACCGTAATTACGTCGAAAGTTTCTTTGTACCGTAACAACAGAATTAGTTTCTATAAGCCAAATAACGCACTGAGCCTTTTGTTGCGGCGTCGCCATAGCGCGGCAGTCCAGACGGCACTGAGTCACTCTCTGCCGAGACGTTGTCTCAAGGTCAAAGCTACGCAGAGCTGCCAACTGTTGAAGAAAACATTCCCTATTGGTATGAGTAAAACTTGATAAGCTAATCGTTTCGAACAAATTATAAACATTTTTTTATCTTCTATAGTTATTAATATATGAATTTTTAAAACCCCGGAGTTCTTTTGTAGACACCCTGTATAGTTAATTATCGATTAAAGACAATGGCTGATTGTGAAATACATTTTTAACATTGGTAAGTTGTAAGTGTTAGACAACGAAGTCTTATCGGATGTTGTAGATGTGAGTGTTACAAACAGTAGTAATACTAATGTTGATTAACATATATTTTTACTAATTATAAAGTGAGAAAAAAAATCATCCGCAGCTTAAACTATCTAAGTAACCTTGAAATGATTTTTATTCTGTACTAAGTTTATGTCATTATAATACATAAGGCAAAGAAAAAGAAAATAACGGAAGAATAAATTTTACTAGGATTTTAAAGTTTCTGAAAAATGATAAGATTTTTTATTTTTGATTGTTATTTAATCTGCAATTTAATGGTTGGCTGAGCGGTTTAAGCCATAGGACTTTGAGCTTAGGTTAGAGATAGCGCTGGTTCGAATTCACCCTCTATTGTACTGGTTCACACCTTACTCTGTCTGAATAAGTTCCTCGCACAGATCAATAGTTTATGAGGAATGGGAAGAGTAAGGTTAAGAAGGAGATTGGCCTTTCCTTTAAAAAAATCACAAAATAAATGATCAGACTTTCTCATAAATTCCTAGCTAATCCTACTTACTCTTGTGGCAACACGAATTCCAAGTGATTTTTAGCCTCGCCAACCATCGTCTGTCTTCAGCCATGTCCAGATCCGCTCCCAATCTCCCAACTTATCTAAAACTCAATAACTCATTTTATTCTAAAATATATCTGTCAAGTTGTTGATTTTACAATGTTGCAGGTTATATGTACGATGAACTAATTTAGAATGGTCATAAATATGTTCATTTTGTGTTTCCAATAATTCAATTAACTCTGAGATAATGTATTTGGTAATATAACATTGCAATTGTCTTTTATGTAATTGTATTTTAGGATTTTAATTTCTCATATCTAAGCATTTTTTTTTCTAGAATCACCAACCCAAAAGGCAAATACATAACCTCAAAGATGGTTGTAATTAATTTTAGCTAAATATTTCATGTTTTTTTACTCTACTCTGTAAACATATTCATACTACTCTGTTCCATATTTGTGTCTCAGCTCTCTCTCTAAACTACAATTCCTTATGTGCCTTTTAATAGTTTATAACTCAGACTGTTTTTTATATTATACTCATTATTACTAACAATTTACTATTTTTGTAAACTTTATCAAATGTTTGTGTATTGTTATATCCTTAAACACAATGATATGTACCAGATAAATGCGTAGAGTACAAATTTGGATTTTGTAGTTGTTATATGTTGGGCTCTCTGCTGTGATTCTCTACAATGGTATGTTGGTCTGTCGTATTTCCTCTGTTAACATTGTATGATGAGAGAACTGTGTTTAAACTATTTCTACTACTTGTACACTGGCTCTAAGATAATAAACTATTTTCATTTAATGTGTGCTGCTTTTTTTCTTAGTTTATAGTGTATTACTTTCAACACGCTTGTGCATCATGGACTAAAACAACTGATTACCGCCAATTAATGTGTGATGTTATGTGTACTTTACATTTGTGTTTGGAGGTTATGTGACTTTAGAGGTGTATTCGTTTTTAGTTTTTATTATTTATATCCTGCATATATATAAGGATATAAAATTTGATCAGTAGTGAACGTGTTAATATCTTATATTATTAAAAAATTTCTTCATAACAATAAGCAATTTGTCCATTGTTTTCAGCAATGTTCCAACTACGGTATATAATTAAAAAAGCTAATACCAACCATTGCTTGTTTAAATTTACTAAATACAATTCCATTTTTGTCATTCTTTACAGACGACGAAAAAGTTTTAGGGCTTTTCATTTTTGGCTTAGGAATATTAACTGTAAAAAATTTAATATAAAAAAAAAATCAAGTGGTCTGACTCTTATTCTTAAAATACATGAAAAGTAAAGTAAGTTGTATACAAAGATCATATCTGCGGTAGTTTCTGCATTTAACACACTGGCAACCCATTTATTATGCAGTCAGCTGACCCTAAGGAATTCCATTAAATGTACTGAAAGTGCAGTGTTTTACCTTAAGTTAAATAAATATGTTGTTTTTATTCTTTAAATTTATTAAACCCATATATTTTCTTGATCCCCAACAAACTGTTTACAATTTATACTAGTTTTCAATGTTTTTAACTCAAAAATATACTTTAAAAAAAATGTTGTATGTACGAGGCGTGTTTTTAAAGTAAGTGCCGTTTTGGAATCCTACCGCTGTAGCACTGCGGTCAGCGTTCAGCGCAAGCACGCTGGGTACTACTATCTGTTGGCAAGCCACAGCTACCGTTACGGATCAATTCGACTGTATTTAAGGTCGTTTATGACTGTTTAAAATTCCCCCTCAATTAAAAATGCCGCCAACTGTAAAGTATATGTTGTGATAAGTTTTCGTAACACTAAAGGCATGAAAGCAGCTGACATTCATCGAGAGATCTGTGAAGTTTATTGAGAAAACAGAATGAGCCATAGGATGGTATGGAAATGGGTGAGAGCTTTTAAGGTGGCCGTATAAATGTGCATAATGAGGAACAAGTGGAAAACCTTCACTTATTATTGATGACTTGATGAAAAAGAAAAATGTTGATGAAAAAGAATAAGAGAAAACAGATGCATTACAACTGCACCGTTATGTACTGTGTCTTAAAGTGTCAAGAAGTGCGATTTATGAAATTGTGACAGAACGTTTGAAGTAGACCTACAGTCAGTTTTGCTTACACTAGGTTCCCAAAATGTTGACGGAGAATCACAAAGTAAAATGTTTGGCAAGAATCACAAAAACAAATCTTGAACCAGTTCTCTCACATTCCTAGAGCATTAGAATCGTGATGGTTATGATTTTTAAAACCAAATTGTTATGGTGACAGACTCACGAGGAATGTCATCTGCTTTAACGCCCTTAGCGTTATGAAAACTTACACAGCGCATTATCACAATCGGCAGCATTTTTCATCAGAGGAGAAATTTTAAACAGTTATAATCGACCTTAAATACAGTCGAGTGGATCTGTAACAGCGGCTGTGGCTTGCCAACGGACAGTAGTACCTAGCGTGCATGCGTTGAACGCCGACTGCAGCGCTATAACGGCGGTATTCCAAAACGGTCCTTGCTTTAAAAATACGCCTTGTATATTAAACAAAAATGCTTTTGATTTTTTCCAAATTTGCTAAAGTAGGATATTTTAAAATAATAGTTATTCCATTTTAAAGCTTGTTTTGATAGTATATTCTTGTACAGAATTTAATTTTCTACATGGAAAACCTTTATTCGTTTCGGTACCTCATTTAGTTTTTTTTTTTTTTTTTAGAAATTATTTTGTAAAATGCTACATATGTCCAAAACTGGGTTTTGAAAATTTTATTTTAATGGGCATATGTGTATTATAATATTTTTTATGCTTATATTTTCTCTAATTTATACGGAAAAGTCATTTTACAATAAAAATTCCAAAAGTGAATGTATTTATATAGAACAAAGCAATTTTATCTAAACAAACAGAACGTCTCAATAACTAATTTAAATAAATTACCTTATTATGTTTGTAATGTATAAAGTTACAGCTGTGAATAATACACAACCAATAGATTTTTGAACAAAAACATCATAGCCAATTGACAAACTAACCCCATATAAACAAAAAACAATGTGTGCCAACGTTGTACGGTCAAGGTTACGCAAAATCTGAAATCTCAAAATAGTGTTTTTGTTGACATATTCAATATATATTATAAATTCAAATTAATAAGTTCTCGTCATTAAATAAAAATGTTTAAAGACTTAAGAAACTAAATATATCATATTGTTGAACAAATATTATATAGCCTTAATTAATGATTTGTTTATATTTATTGTCAGCATCATGGGTAAACTTGTGATCGTGGTGTTGGTTCTCGGCGACCATCACAAGTTATCTCGTGATGAGTCATCAATGGGTTAAATTATCAGTCTCAACCATTCCATGGTATAAAATTAATTTAACAGCTGTTGTAAAAAAAGTCTATTCAAATTTTAAGAAATCATCTTTATAACCAAAATTCTTCATATGCAACTTAGAATGCTAAGAAGGCTACTACGGTCAGATACGATCCAACCCCGATTACAATAGTGTAAATAACAATAAATGTTAATCTATTATGATCATTATATATATAGAGTATATACAGTATTATGTTTTTAGGCCCAAATGTTTTAGTTAACACCTTATTTTAATCTTATATACTAACAATTAAAATAACATAGTTACTGAATTGTTTGATTTTACTAACTGGACATAATATCCAAGTAAATTGTATGATTATTAAATAATTAGAATTTCTAAATACAGTATTGTCAAGCAATTAACTAGTGAACCAAGTCTTAAATGCTTCATGTTCTTTGGTGCTGCTACAACTGTGACTTCCAGGATGAATAAGTAGAAACGCTGTCTTGTAGTGCAGAGTTATATATTAAAACACACATTACATTCCAAGCGTTTTAGTTTATAGATAACAGAATTAGATTTTTATTTATTGGTTTTTAATCAGGCTTAAGTTTAGCCCTTCAACGGTAAAGCGGGGCATATAATCACCCCCAGAAAACTATTATATACCTATGTAGTGGTAGCACTGATCGCTTTGTCCTTTCATTGCCTCTCTTATGTAAGTGGCTTTCAGTGTATGGTTTGACCTTAAATTAAAAATTATTCATTATTATTCATTCCTATGACGCCGATCGTAGAGATTTGGGCAAATATTAGGGGTGAATGAGTGTATATGAACGAGTGAAGTCATTGTTACTATCTGAGATAAAATTAGCTCAGAAAGGCCTATTTATCAATAGCCAGGCCAACTATGGGAGCTACAGCTTTATGTGGAATTCGAACCACGTAGTGTTGGTCAGATTTTCAGCCAATTGACATGTCTGACACTCTGTTTTCTTCCCTACACAACATCTGAACCTTGACTACCAGACCTCTCTAGTAGTGTCCACGTCGATGGCAACCATTGAACGGACGCTGTGTCAGTACCTATTAAGAGGACATGGAATCTATCGCCTACAATCTCCCAAATGCCTCATTGTAATAGTTTATGGCTGTTTGGAGCACTGGATATCTCAACTTTCCGATAGTCAGTGTTCCTTTTGTTGCTGAGGCATTGAATACCCCAACTAACTGTTTAGCGTTGTTATTTGATTTTTGTTATAAGTTGAGTAATATAATACTTTACAATTATAAAATTAGTCTTGAAATGATAAGCCTAATTTTGAATAAATTTCATTTTTATTAATTAAGTAGTTTTTAAAATATTATCTATTTTTCTCCCTTTTAATTTTATAAACAATATCAGTGAGTGTCAACAAGTGCAACCAAACACAAACTTACATTGGTCGGTACTATACGAAAGGATAAACCTCAGATCCCTGAAAGCAAAATATAATGATAACTGCTAAAGGAAGGAAACAAAACACATCTGTTTTTCTTTTTGACAAAGATCTAACATTAGTATCTTATATTGTAACATTTCATAGTAACATTAGTAACCAAAGCAAGAAGATAGTTCAATCTAACGTGCATCAGGGATCAACACTAATGCCAAATTCAATTCCTCCAGAAATTATCCACTTTTATAATCAAACAAATGGTGGGGTAGGCACATTGACCAAATGTGTTCCCACAATTTGTGCAGCAGGAAGATCAGAAGATGGCCCCTTTGTGTTTTTTCAGCATGCTAAATGCTGTCTGCATAAATGCTTAATCTGTCCTTTGAGGGAACATTCATCGCCAAAATAGTACCATCATGAGTTGGCAGAACTTTCTCTTGTCGATAGGAGAAGAACTTGTGAAAGGTATCTTTCCTGAATTTCTGCTACATGGTGGTAGGAAAGTTAAACAATGGCTTCAAGCAGTCTATAGTAAGATATTAGCTACAGGCAATTTGCCAAAAGCATTCAAGTGATCAAAAGTAGTTGCTATTCTGAAGCCTGGAAAAGACCCTGAATGAGTGAAAGTTATCGCCCAATATCTCTTCTTAGTGTTTGTTATAAGCAGCTGCTATACAATATAATATCACCCATTCTTGATTCTAATGTTCCAGTCGAGCAGGCTGGTTTTCGTCCTGGCTGAAGTTGTAGCGACCAGATCCTAGCTCTGACATCATTTATTGAGAATGGGTTTGAAAAAAAGTTAAAAACATCTGCAACTCTTGTTGATCTCACAGCAACTTATGACACAGTGTGGAGCAAAGGTTAGTTGTTAAAGTTCTACAGCCTCCTTCCTTGTCCCTTTCTTTTGCGACTTTTGGAGTCAATGCTTAGTGCAAGGCTAAGAAAAGTATATCTCGGTCGTGAAGAATGCTCTTTTAGACAGTTGAAGGATGGTCTGCCACAGGGGTCTGTTCTTGCTCCAGTTTTGTTCAACATGTATATCGCTGACATCCCAATAACAAAGTCTAGAAAGTTTATATATGCAGATGGTATTGCTTTAGCTTACCAACATAATAACTTCACAGCTACTGAAGAAACACAAGTGACCTTGCAGCCCTCGAAGGATATTTTAGAACCTGGAAGCTAAATCCTAACCCATCAAAAACCGAAGTAGCCTGCTTCCACCTAAGTAACAGACTGGCTAATCGAAAACTGAACATCTTTCTAAATAGTGTAAAACTCCATCATAATGATCATCCACAGTACCTGGGAGTAACGTTAGATCGATCACTGACGTTTCAGGGTAAATGTACTACATCATATTGGTGGAACAACTTGGGGAGCCAATGCAAACGTCCTGCGTACAACTGCTTTGTCTCTGGTATATTCCGCTGCTGAATACAGTGTTATGGCTAAATAGCGCACATACAAAAGTGATTGATGTCCAACTTAATAGAGCTATTAGTGGAACTTTCATGGCAACTCCACTTCCTTGGCTCCCAGTGCAATAATGCTCCTCCAGAGATAAGACGTCAGGAGGCACTACTTAAAGAATTCAATAAGATCTTGAATGCCCCGCAATTTCCCATTACCCAGGATCTCCCTCGTCAGAACGGTCGCTTAAAATCTTGAAACCCACCTCTACGTACTGCTTCCCAGTTTAGCAGTTCAAAATTTTCACCCAATACTAGCTGGGCCATAGCGTGGAACAGTTTTGATGGACGCAATAAGTTCCTTATTAACGCTCCATCAACACATGTAGGGGGAATGAACCTCCCTCGGAGAGAATGGACACTTTTGAATCGCTTCCGAACTGGCTGGGTAGATGTAACTGGAATTATAAATGGTTATTGACACTAGATCAGTCATGTGATTGCAGGGAGTCTATCCAAACAGTGGATCACATAATTACTGAGTGTACCCTGCGTTCTTTCACGGAGGGATTGGTCAGTATAAACAGAATAAGTGAGGCAGGTCATAAATGGCTCTATTGCTTGGCTTTTGCTTTGTGACAGGAGATCACTTTTATTTTATATTATATATTGCATGACTTTTGGATCTGAATCCAAATATATAACACACATTAAAGAAAAAAATTACTGAATTGTAGCTGACAAAAACCATATGATATATATGGTGTTGTTTACCAAACTCTTTTAGTAAGTCTGTTCACTCATATCTATTTCAATTGTGTATTTAGATAAACTTAACTCATTAACCCTCCCAGCGTCCAGTAGTCCACTCCTTAATGTCCAGCCTTTTTGAGCTACTTTGCAGCGTTTTGTAGAAAAATGTTGAGCACACACAAAAATAAGTAAAACCTTAAAGTATTTTATATTAATGTAAAGTAAACAAAATAAGCTATATTAGAAAAATATTTTTGTTTACCTACCTTGAGTATTGTTGATGTTATCCTTGATTGTATTGTAAAAAATCAAAATTTCCTAAGTTTTGTTCAAAGTTTACACTATGCTAGTAAGAGTTATTTCACTATATAAAAAAAACCAAGATAGCAGTTTTGTTGCAAATTTTATATATAAAAAGAAAATATATACATTATAAGGTTTATTACTACACTGAAAAAGGTACTCTATGAATTCTCTGAAACACTGACAGACTGTTAACACAAAAATTGCGTTGTATAAATCAGCTGTTTTTATTTTTTTATTTTTTTTCACCAGGGAATAGAGGAAATCCAAAGACATGCGATATAAAGTAGAATCTCCTCTATCGATTCATAAATATTACGATGTATTATTACGAAAAATAACCGAGTTAACATTATAGTTTGTAAACGATTGCTTGATGTCGACGAATCGACAGGTATCATTCAGAGCGCCGCTATTGCGGTCGAATTTTCGACAAGTAACGCCGGGAGGGTTAATAAATATTGTAAAAAACAAGGGATGTAAATTGGATTGTTGTAGGTGACAAGAACTCTCTACCAAAAAGTTCTCTGCCAAAATGAACTCTTAACTTTCTTTCACAGAGATAAGTAATCACCCAAAAGATGAGGCCACGTGTAATTCCAAAAACATTAGATTTTCACAACTCGCCAAATAAAGGCAACTTACAAAATTCCTTCTGGAAATCTAGATGAATGGTATCGTTCTACCACTGCTCTGTGGTGAAAAAATATAACAAGGTCAACCAACCAGTTATAAATACAAGTTGGTCAGTAGAGATAGATACAAGAATTGATTATTAGCTGGCAGTAATAGGCTTGGTAGGAAAGTAGTGGTTCACCTAGCTCCTGCAGTTGTCCGTGGAGCACTAACATAGAAGTGGTGGAACTAAAGCAAAGTATTTTGAGACCGACCAAGCTCATGAGTAACCCCACGATACAAAAACAAAAGTCAGCTATTACTGACTATCACAGTCTTGCAAGTACAAGGCCACCATTTCAAGTCTTCTTATTTAATTTAAAGTTATTGACTATATTTGCAATATTTAGTTTAGTTATTTACATCAATACTCACAGCTATCCAGTACATTAGTTTAATTATTTTAAGTAGGTTTTTGATGTCACGTTGCCACATAGACCCTACACTGAAATGTGGTATAACATTGCTGAGCAGAGCACAGGTAGATGGTCATTGGCATGTAAAATTATGTTGCCTAACACAGCGTAGAATGCCATTTGTATGTAAAGTAACCATTGGTGCCGACTTCATAAGAGTTGGTGGGGCCACTTGCCCAAAATAATATTAAAGTTGGGTTAAACATATACAATATTTCAACATATTGTTTACCATAACAACTTTACTAATGCCAATTTAATACAAATATTGCTACTTATGAGTACTAAATAGAACTAACACGAAGCATCGCGCTGCTTATAGTACACCGTCAACTCTAAATATGAAAAGCTGGCGTATATGTACCTCTGAAGTAGTTCAAAGCGCATGCATAAACTCTGCTACTCCTACTCTACTGAATATTGCAGCCGTCATCACTTTGCTCCACAAGGTGGACGATGAGAGCATCAAGTCTAAACCAAATTTTAAAAACTATTCAAGCCTTGTAGAGTTCTTTCATTTATTTTCTGAGAGTGATACTTCTGACACTGCAGCCAAACAACAGTATCACAGGACATCTAGAGCAAGTGACAAATTTTAAGACATTTTAGTTTTTGTCCCTTTACAGTCTTGTTATGAGGTTGGTGGAAGAAGTAAATACACAAATACAAAGTAAACACTTTGGATTAGCAGAAGTCAAATCCAAACTAGGGTTTATAACTGATGTAATTGAACAAAAATTGTAATGATTTTGTTCAAATGTTTTGGGAAAAATGTATGAATGAGAAACCCAGCTTGGTCGATTAACCCATTTTGCCAAGACAACGCCGAATTCCAAAGAAATTGGAAAATGTTGAAGTTTCTGCAGCGATCACACACTCTTGTCTAAAAGGAGTATTTGCAAGAAGTTGGTGCCAGTGAAAGTAACATTGCCTACTAGAGCACAGATCCTATTGGTACGTAAAACTGTTTTCTTCCTTTTTAATGAAAAGCGTATCTTCTTTTCTTTAAAAACCAATTTTTTCTCTTAAGGTAAATCATGAACCATGCCATAAGATATAAGGGTAGATATTTCTAAAACTCAGCTGATACAATATTAAGTATTGTACACAGGTGACTAGAAAAAAACAATTAATTTAAGTTCCAACAATGAAGCCTTGAAGAAGTCTCTTTCCTAAAACATGAAGCTGATATACAATATTACACACTTCTTAGTAAGTTTCAGTCAGGTTTTCGGAGAAATTACGGTACCACCACTGCACTGCTATATATCACTTACGATATTCGAAAAGCTATGGACATCAGACAAGTGACATTGCTCACTCTGTTTGATTTTTCTAAAGCGTTTGATTGTGTCCATCATCCACTGCTCAAAGTCAAACTTTCTCATCTTGGTTTCTCATCTGACAGTATTTCCTGGTTTGAGTCCTATCTGAATGGCAGGCGTCAGCGTGTACATGTGAATAACGAATACTCTAATTGGGGAAGTGTAACCAAAGGTGTCCCTCAGGGCTCTGTACTTGGACCTCTACTGTTTACTTTGTACATCAATGACTTGTCCAACAGCATTTTTCACTGTAAATATCACCTTTATGCTGACGACTTAGAAATATACTCTCACCTTGATGTATCAGACTTAAATGAAGGGGTTAGTAGAATTAATTCTGACATTAAATCTATTAGTGAGTGGGCGTTCAGCCACAACTTAAGACTGAACAACAATAAGACAATCTATTATTATTGGACAAAACAGACTGATGGCACAGATTGATCTTGATGCAGTACCCCGTATCTCTATAGATAATAATTCACTTAACTACTGTGACAAAATTAAGAACTCGGGACTCCTTATGAATACTACACATACATGGTCTGATCATGTATCTTTAACATGTAATAGGGGTTTTGCTGGTATTCACACTCTTAAGAGATATTATAACTGTTTACCTTTAGATGTTAAGATTTTGCTTGTAAAAACACTTGTATTTACCCACTTTGGCTACTGCGACATTGTCATCAATGACATGCCTACCCATCTTTCAGATAAACTTCAACGAGCGCAGAACTACTGTCTACATTATATTTTCAATCTCTGTCGAGATGAACATATCACTCCTTACTCGAGTATAGAAAGATCAAAATTTTATCTTTACTGTACAATCTTCTTCAATCCAAAAATCCTTCTTATTTAGCTTCAAATTTTGTGTTTAACTTCAGCATAAGTAATCGGGACACGCGTCAGGGTTCTTCAATGTTAACCATTCCAGCTCATCGAACAGCACTTTACAATAGATCTTTTACTGTCACTGCCTGCAGATTGTGGAATAAACTTGATCCTTCAACTCGAAATATTGATAGTCGAGCTCGGTTTATTGCGGCACTGAGGGGGTGGTTGTCGGCGGATTCGTGGGGGTTGTAGGCCTTGGCTGTGCTGTCACTGTTGGACTGAGTGTATGTGTGATGTGTGTTTGTTGTGATCAGTTCATAGAATAATTTTTATTTATTATTTTATTTTTTATTTGTTAATTTTTTTGTTTATTTATTTTTTTTATGTAAGTAATAGTTTTTTGTTTTCTTCTTTGTTTTATGTTCTTTCACGCTTGATGCTTAATTTGTTTAGTTTAAATTATCTTAAAACTCTAATTTTGTATTGTTGTTTAGCTTGTAAATAATGTGCTCAGTATGAACACTTTAGATATACTCATTGTAGTTATGTATTAATTTTTCTTTATGAGGTTAAGTGTAAGAGAGGACCTAATGGTCCTAACTTTCCCTCACAAAATAAAAATTTTTTCATTTCATTTCATACATATAATAAATAATAAGCATTATTTTTAGAATCTGCTGATATATAAAGTATGTTTAAGTATAAAACTATGATAAGAATAATTATACTAAAAAAATAAAAGAAAACATGAATAATTAATGTAGTTTTTTCAACCATTTGATTTGCTAAATTCAATACCCTCAATAAATTAAAACGTAATTATTGAGATTAAAATGATAATTGAGATCTAAAACGTACTGCAGACCAAGCTTTGAGGGTTATGGAACCTTTGTGTTACCACAAATGTCGCCTCGCTGAGTCCTATGTTTAGATCTATTATTAAGCTAGTGTCTGTATGAGTATTCTATTGCCATATTTGAGTCTCCTTTCACAAAGGAATTTATATTTTTCTGAGACTGAGATCTTTCAAAAACAAATAGAGTGACTTGGCACTCAGACTTCTAGAACCAACTTTAACTGCGTACAACTGGCACTAGTATCTTTTCATCCTTATGTCAGCGTAAATATCCTCATAAATATTTAGTTACTACTCATGCTGTCCAAGACTGTTTATATCTAATGGTACAATTAATTCAATAAGAAAGTTCTTTTAAGTGACTTTGACCTTACTGTTATGCTCGGGCAAAGAGAAGTAGTTGCTAGATCTGTTGGAAAATAAAATTCTTCTGAAATGTGAATTTGATCATTTGGCTTACATTTGACTAAGAGAAATAAAATAAATTGTTATAGAAATTTCTGTAACTATTTAATCGGTTTATAACCATAGCAACAAGATCTGTAGACCATACCCCAATAATCATAGCAAAGGGTTATGATTATTGGGTTATGAAAAATCTTTGAACAGTCACCATTTTGTAAAGAATAAAGCTTTTGAAGTGTGGTTTGCGGCATTCTTCTGTGCTTGACCAGCCCTTTAAAATTATGTGCATATCAACCTAAGCTTATATTAAAACTGTTCTACTAACTCCTCGTGGACCGTTCCCATAGAAGAAACACCTACATCTTAAAGTAGGTGTTTATATACAGTAATCATATATTCAGTTTTTTAGCTTCATCTGGTATGGTTACAATAATATTAAGCCATGCTTGAACTTAAAAATAAGTATTGAAATTTTTGAGTGTCGCATTTTTGTTTAGGATTAACGTTTTGAGGTATAATTTGCGGCATGATGTTCTACTAATTAAGACCTTTAAAATGGTATGCACACTGACCTATGATTACACTTAAAATTATCTACTGACTCCTTGCGGGCCATCCCTCTTGGAGGTAGTCAGTAAGAAGGTTAAAAAAATTTGTTTTTAGTTTCTAATTTAATTAGTTAAGTTTGAATCCTAGTCCAACTAATAATAAAACTATTAAACTGTCTCCAGACTTTTGCCCAACCCTATATTAATGCTCATGTTATAGGAAAGTGATCTCCTTTCAAAAGGCGTTTAAACCATTTAAGACCTGCCTCACTGATTCTATTTATACTAGTTAATCCCTCTGTAAAAGAGTGCAGGGGGCACTCTGTAACTATGTGAGCAATTGTTTACATAGACTCCCTGCAATCACATATCTGATCAAGTATCCATCACCATTTATAATTTCTAGTAGTTAAATCTGTCAGTTCGAAAGCGATTCAACAGTGTCTACTCCCTATGAGGGAGGTTCATCCCACCAACTGTTATTGATGGATTGTTAATAAGGAACTTATTTTGTCTGTCAAAACTGTTCCACGCTACAGCCCAGCTTGTATTGGGGGATAAATTTGATATGCTCAATTGTATTGCAGTATGTAGAGGTGGGTTTTGAGATTTTAAATAATCGTTCTGACGTCGGAGATCCTGCGTAATCATGAGGTCTGGGGCATCAAAGATCTTATTGAATTCTTTAAGTAGTGCCTTCTGATGTCTTATCACTGGAGGAGCTATATTGAGTTAGCACTGGAAGCCAAGGAAGTGAAGTTGCCATTAGAGTGCCAATAATATCTCTCATGACCCTATTAAGTTAAACATTAATCACTTTAGTATGTACACTATTTAGCCATACGGGAGCACTGTATTCAGCAGCTGAATAAATCAGTTACAAAGCAGTAGTACACAGGACGTGTCTCCCAAAGTTGTTCCAGCACTATGATGTAGTATATTTGCCCTGGTTTTGATTTTACCTGTTTTTTTTTGTTTTTTTTTAAGATAGTTTTTAAATGTCAGCGATCAATCCCAAGCATTGTGGATGATCGTTTTGATGGATTTTTTCTTCATTTAGAAAGTTGTTAAATTTTCTATCAGGTATTCGGTTACTTAGGTAGAAGCAGGCCACCTCGGTTTTTTATGGGTTAGGATTTAGTTTTCAGGTTTTTAAATATTTTTCGAGGATTGCAAGGTCCCTTGTGAGTGTTTCTTCCATAGCACTGAAATAGTTGAGTTGGTAAGCTAAAGCAATATCATCTGCAAATATAAATTTTCTAAACTTTGTGATGGGATTTCAGTGTTATAAACATTGATCAAAATTGGAGCAAGTACAGATCCCTTGAGGCAAACCATCCTTCAGCTGTCTAAAAGAGCTTTCCTCACGACCAAACAAACGTTTATGAGCCTGGCACTAAGCATTTTACTTGAAAACAACTTGAAGTTTTTCCTTTTTGTGTATACCACTAATTCAATTAATTTTTTTATTTAAAAATATGTGACAGCTTCTAGCTTTCTACACATATGCAAGTTTTTTTTTTTATCAAACATTTTTAATTGAATTACTTGTAGACTCAAAAAGGAAACACTTAGTTGTTTTCAAATAGATTAATTTAAAAATATTAGTAATCAGGATTGATAACCAAAGGTTTTGTCACAGCTTGCTCAATCTGAATGTCTTATGTAAGTACTTTTTTCTTTTCTTTTATATACCCAGCGATAATTATTAATGTCCTTCAATCAGTATTTTGCAATTACACTTACTAGTGTAATTGCAAAATACTAAAATTAAGAGTCAGTTTTAATTTGCTGTTAGTGTTAATCCATGTATTGGATTGTTTATGGCCTAATAAAATATGTAACCAGTTCCTTTAAATGCTCAACCTTTACAATAATGTGAAAAAGTCATTATAAATGAGTCAATGATCTTCTTATCTGAGTTAAGATTTTCACTTATGGTTTATATTGTTGAATCGTAGGATTGATTTTTATTTATATTGTAGGATTGATAAAATCCTCCTATATATTCATTATTTTTCGTTATTTATTGGTAAGACACCATCACAGAGATGTGGAGAAATATGAGGGGCAAATAAGAGTATTGAGTATAGATGAATCGTCATTGTTAGGATCTAAAGTAGACTGTTCCGCATAAAGTGCTATTTTTATTAATAGTCCAAAAAACAGTGTAACTAAAGGACGACATTCAGCTCTATATGGAATTCGAACCACACAGTATTGGTCTGATTTTCAGTTAACTAGCAAGCCTGACAATCAGTTCTCTCCCTACACAATATCTGAACCTCGACTATCACCCAATATGGATACCCTAGATTTCTCTAGCAGTGTCCACATCGATGGCAACCATTGAACAGACGCCATGTCGGTATATAGAGGACCGAGTATAGAATCTATCGCCGACAATCTCCTCAACACTTTGTCCCCAAGTGGCTAGATTACAGCACCAGTGCCGACTAATATGATTTCTTTCATGTATGACCAAAAGCACAGACAAATAAGAAGATATTCCTTCTGTGTGCCGAACTATTTAAGTACCAACTATTAAAGTACCTACTTAAATGGTTTAAAACTTCATATAATGAAATGCTAATTATTAACAATTTTCCGAAAAGATTGTGTTAAAATGTATTAATCTTCACCCTAAATCTGCAGATTACGAAATAAATTTGGCGTATATAAAATTTAAACTTATGTTAAAATGTGTTAACGACAAACATACCTTAAACTGTAGGTCTAGAAGTAGTATAACTGTAATATCAGAATCAAAAGCAAAATATGTCCTCTTTCTTTCGGTGGGTGTATTTGTGCTCATGATCCATGCTAAGCACTCCAAAGATTATTATAGTTATAATTATCTTTGATAGTACTGAAAAATACCAGATTAACTGTTTTGTAGTGGTTTTGTAATAAATTTATATCTCTGTGGCTATTCAATATATTCTGATTATTTTATCATTGTTTCCCAAACTAAGAATACTTTCTCCTTTATTCAAAAACTGTGAAAATATGTTTAGTATTTTTTTTAACTTTGAGTACAAAAAAATCACCTTAAAAGTAGGCAACATATATTTGAAGCAACAATCATAGTTTTGAATAGAATATTATTTCCTACACAACACTTTAAAAGTTTTGGCAATAGTTTTTTGGTAAACCGGTACAGAAAACAGTCAATAAATACTTAAAAAATAATTTCCTACTTACCTTATTTTTGTCGAAGAAAGCATTAGAAAACAATGTCATTTCTCTTAAAAATACACCATTTACCATTTATGTTGGTACCATTAGTATGTTAACAACATAATTGTATTATTTCACATAATAGCACAGAGCATACGTAGTAGTAGTAGTATGTAAATAAATTCAGTTACAATCAATTAATATAGTTACAAATAATGATTACACTTGTGTGAGTTATCATTTATTTTGTTGCATTAAACACGCCTATTTTAATATATTTAGACTTAAATGCTTGGTTTATACAGGGTAGAAATAAAATATGGAAACGCTGTCACAACAACTTTATTTTTTTCCATAGATAATTTGATAATTTAATTTTTTTAGTAATTGTATTCTATAAAATATAATTTTTGATCAGAATAATTTACTTGAAACCATTAAATAATATTGTTTAAATTAGTTACTTTTAAATTCAAATGACTCTGGAAAGAACAAACCCTTGGAAGTACGGTTTGTGGCAATTAATTTATGTTGAATAGAGCTTTCATTTGATACCAAACTAGACCTAGGCTTACAAAGATTTTCGTTCAACTCCACGTGGGCCGTCCCCCTGAAAAGATGAAATATCGCCAATGGTGTCAAAAGGTATGTTCTTTGTAAACATGATCATGTATAACATTTCACTTTTACAAGTAAAGTAATACAACAGTTGAGACAGTGTTTCCATATTTTTTTTACCCTGTATTTTAAAGATTTTTTGGATCAATATAAATAATTCATTTAGTTAAAAATCTTTAATATTCTCAAACTGGACAAAGTCTATGGCATTCACATATAAATTCTTTCTAAAAATATGTAAAAACAGTTTATCTTATTAGTAAAATAAATATATACACATTATATGACTCACATATGTTAGAAAAACAAAATGGCAAAGCCCTTACACAATAATTTTATTTGTAATAATAAATATAAATAAGAAATTATAGATACTATTATAGCATCTGTTCCTTAATATAATCTCAAAGATAATATGTTGATAAAATTTTAATTTGAAAGTAGACTCTTATAATTAATTGTACGCACTAATAAAATTGTCAAGTTCATTGCTCTTATCTGTTTTTGTGGAACAAAACTCATTAGATTGTCTAATCTGTTATAACTTACAAATGATTTTATTTACACATATACATTGTGTTAAGCTTATATTCTTATTTCCTACTTGAACAGAAATTGTATGTACATAAACATAAATCTGTATACAATGGTGTACCCAGAGCTCGCAAGGGCAACACTCCACAACAACCATACCAAATTCAAGTTGGAAATAGTTATTTCATGTTTATATTGGGTTTTCTCATGACTTGAATTATTTGTAGGCCTAACTATATCTATCATTCAAACATTATTTTCAAAAAAGCTAAGTTCAGTTTTTTACTTTGAATGACGTTTTATCCTTGTGTCAGTCCCCTCCCTTCCACCCAAACACTTACCCTGGGTACGCCCCTGACTGTATATAAAAATATTTTATTCTTAAGACTTTAACATTTTAATAATGTCACAAACCAAAGTAATATACATTGTTATAAATTAATTGAGGTTTTACATAGCCAATAACTGACAATGAAGAACACAACAAAAATCAGAAAACTCTGTTAAAATATAAGAAGTGCTAGTAAAAATCTAATAAATGGCAGTTTTTGCAATGTCATGGAATACTCACAATGAAAGTTAAACTTATAAATAAATTTTTACATTAGCACTTGAGATATATTTCAAGCTTACACTAATCTATTACATCTACCTTAACATTATAAGCACTAAAAGTTTTATATTTACAAGTTTATGCACTTTTTTGTTACTTAATAATTGCCACAGTCTTAAGAGTGTAACTAAAGAGTCACTGAACAGGTTTCACAAATCTGCCTCGCCTGAAAATGAAACAAGATCATTAATTCAAGAACATTGTAGACTCTGCAGTAGAGTGTAAGGTAATGAGTAACTGAGCTTTTTAACTTTAGAATAATTTACATGAATGTATAATGAACTTTACATTTACTTCATAGTTTTTTAATCCTTTATATATATATATTTCTTTTGATTTAATGAAGAAACTCTTAGTTATTTCCATGTATGTTTCATAACTGTTGGGTGATTTTGCTATTATGCTTATCCTTTCCATTATATTGTTTTTAAGTTAGGTAGGCAGTGTCCTAAAAGTCCCACACTTCTTTCATCAGGACTAGTAGACTGTATGACATTTTGTCCACTTTTCCACATTGGGTAGGTGAGTTCTAATGTGTCCACTCACTCACAGTCATATCTGTAAAGTTGGTGAGTCCCATAGGTCATACCTTAGGGTGGGGTTTTAATCCAATCAGAAGGAATGTCCTTTGAGATTGTTAGTGGCTGAAAATGTTAGTTTTTGAGATATATGAACATTTTAGTTTTACACCAAAATAGAGGTGTAAAATACATAAATGTACATTGATAAATAATTATATTGGATTTACACAATATTCATTTGATGTTATAATATATTTAAAATAATTATAAAACTTTTTCATACAATTTTATCTCTACAGCCTGATATTTGAAATATATTATATATTTATTCTATTGATAATACGTTTACAATATTGAATGCCAAATGTTAAGTTATAACTTTTTTTGCAAAATCTGTCATATCACCTAATGATAACGTAATGGCCAGAAATCATATGTGGTCATCATAATTACACAAGATCATCTGTGCAGTTATCAAGAGTCATGATTGGTGGTTCAGTGATTATAAGGCTTCCGACAGCGAATTTCAAGATTCGATTCCCCAACCTGTGTTATTCAAAGCTTCTGTACAACACTCATTGAATAAAGTTCATGCAAATGCCTGTAGCCCAAGTGAACTGGTATTGCTACAGCGCCTTTCACAGAAACATACCCTAACCTAAACCAACATAATCTTATTTTAATCTACATTAAGTAAAATAAACAAATACTAATAGTTTATAACCGACGCCGCTCTATAAACACAGGGCTGTTGGGAATCAAAGATCTGACCTTTCTTTGTTACAAAAAGTACCTGAATAGGATTGCATATGAATGAAAATATCAAAATATACCATACCAGCAAAAATGTTGCTTTGAACTCTATAAACGTGTTTGTTTTCAATGCCCCTAAGCCAAAATATGCTAATTAATTGTTTGGTTATAAATATAATGAAAAATTGTAAAATGAGGTATGTTAAATGCGTTTTTGTTTTTAAGCTATAGTCCAGTAAAATAGGCACTTGTAAATGAATGCCAGAAAGCTGTAAAACATTTTAAAACCTTCATTTAGGTTAAGAATTAAGTAATCTGAATTTACACCATCTGGGTAGGACCAGCAGTTTGGGCACTAAATGTTGATAAGAGGTAAATTTGAGCTAAGTAAAAAGTATTGACGTTTTTCAGCTGACGACTGCGACCATAAAGAACGGTTGTATTTCAATATTAGAGGCATCAATTGACACATAGTTTATTGGATTTGTATTTGTCTAGCAGTACGGTTTTTGCAGGGAGTTCAAGATTTTATAAATGAAAAAACCTAAAAAGTCTAAAAATGTTGAGATTTTTAGTCTGCCCACAGTTTAGCTCACTCACTCAGATGGTGAAAACTGAGATTAGCTCATTTCAAGCCTAAATGAAGATTTTAAAATGATTTACAGCTTTCCAGCGTTCATTTCCAGGAACACTTTCATTTGCTTCAGAATTTACTGGAGTACTATGTAATAAAACACATAAAAAATAATTATTGAAAATAATTGTCCCCATTGCTTATCTTTATCCTAATTTATATTTTAATACTGAATTTATTTTATTGTTGCCCAACTTGTTCATAAAAGTATAGGTTAATTTCATTGACTTTGATAATAATTGGTCGATAAGAAAAAAAATTCAGTCATATAAAAAAAAGTATGAGTAAAAAATAAAAACTCTTCAAATTAAGTATTTTGATGATAATTTGCATCATAAGATTATCAAAAACGATAAATTCCACATAAAGCATTAAATTAATATATAAATAGGCACATTAATTCTCAAAACTTATTTTATTTGTTACAGTAGACAGCTTAAAAATGAAACGATTTTATAAATATTATTAATAATTTCAGAAGGCTTTTTTATATGTTAAGTACATTATGAAGACTGCAAGCAGTGTTCCACAAACTTACTGCTTGCTGACATGTCATGGGATTGCTTTGTCATAATGTAGGAGTTCAAATTCTAACAAAGAATTCAGCCTTATAAAATCTTTTAAAAAACAAATATAGCAGTGAACATATTTTTTGCTAATGTCTTCCTGAATTTAAGCTTTTCATAAGAAAAAAGATAATTTTTTTCCCTTTTATTCTTGTTATATAGTTACTTTTATTAATTGTCAACGTATTCAAAATGTGTTTGATTAACAATGTTTTAGAATGAAAACAGACGTCAAAACTGGGTAATTTGTATGACGCTCTACAAATCGGTATGCTATAGTTTTATTTTTCTTTGTTTAAACCTGCATACTTGTGGTATGCTACACATAGCTTTTTCATATGATAATTCTTATTATGCAGTCACTTTTATTTATAGCCTTCAGTAAAAATATAAATGTTACGACACTTATAAGGACTGTGTTACTGTACATTGAACTTCATGTGTTTTTATATTCATCATTTTGAAAGAAATTTTGCTCTGCGATCTTGTAGTTTTATTTATTCTCTTTCTCTGAATCTTGTTTTTAAATTTTATATTTTACAAGCTTCTCAGCGCTATACCACTGCTTTAACCGTGCAGAGATATAATAAAATCAATATCTATACTAGATAAACATTTTATGAATTAATTAAATTGAATTTCTTAAAATAATTCAATTATACTTATAGACTTGATTTTATAGACCTCATAATTTCTAGGAGAAATGTTGTTTCAAAATTGCATACTATTCCATTCATTCATATAACAATTTCTTTATCATGTATTTTGAAAAATTTAGCCTTGTATGCAAAACGTACCTCTATATGAAAAGTAGTTTTCAAGTAATATATGAATAGTAATATATATTTAAGCCTTTCAGTGCAAGCAATTTTTTGGAAGGGTGTTACAAAAGTGCCATTCATTTTTACATTGAATGTAATAATGGTTTTTAGATATTTTTATGATGTAAATTATCCTTTAAATGAAAGACAAGTTTGTCTTGAGTAGACTCATATAATATGGTTGGAGGACAAAAAGTCCAAACCAAAAAATCCAACCCGGAAGGACCAAATCTATTAGGTCCAAAATTATTTT
Source organism: Stictocephala bisonia (assembly GCA_035578905.1). Taxonomy (NCBI): domain Eukaryota; kingdom Metazoa; phylum Arthropoda; class Insecta; order Hemiptera; family Membracidae; genus Stictocephala; species Stictocephala bisonia. The sequence goes on along the minus strand of JAQJVL010000387.1, from coordinate 651,494 downwards.
GAGAAAATCTATTATTTTTGAAATTAATAATGAAAAGATATTCACCTAGCAACTATAATTTACTTACCATTTATAATTTACGCCAAATTTTACCTGTCAAAATCTTCGAAGTTTTTTACGTCAAGATACTTGACTTACCATGGCACTAGCAGTACTCGAAATTATTCGAAAAGGTACATCAACTTATGGACATCATCAAGGTTTTTTGTATGCTGCCTCGTCTAGTAAAGGAGATGTGAAATATTGGAAGTGCCGAAGGAAGAATGAATGCAATGCCCGATTGACAACACTCAATACCGGCCACAATTTGCTTATCCGAAAAGGAGGAGCAGCAGATTCTCACAATCATGCACCAAATCCTGAGGAAGTTGAAGCTCTACGTATTAGCGGTGCTATTAAAAGGGAAGTCAATGAGTATGCTGACCGTGCCCCAGCGGCAGTGATGAGAATTGCCGTCAATGCAAGCAGTGCAGTGCAAGCCCATTTACCAGGGAAAGATAATTTAAGAAAAACTATCCAGCGGGAACGTACAAAGGAGTTACCGGCGAATCCCAACTCCATTCAAGACCTTGAAAGTGTCCCCGACAGATTTACAAAAACCCTCACAGGCTCCAAATTTCTCATTTATGATTCGTACGAAGATGACGATTACACCTCCAATTGTGGTAGAATTTTGGTTTTTTCCACGCGTGAGAATCTTAGAAGACTGTTTAAATCAACTATTTGGCATTTAGACGGCACTTTCAAAACTACCCCTTCGATTTTTTTTCAACTGTTCTCTATAATGGGAACAATTTCACAAAAAAGGGGAGAGAAAGAAAAATTAATTGCAATCCCTTTAGTTCACGCTCTTTTGGAGTCAAAAGAAGAGCAGGCGTATACAAAGGTTATTGAAGTGACATTGTTGTACGCATCGAATGCGGGTGTAAGAGTTCATCATCCTCAGACTGTAATGAACGACTTCGAGGTAGCAATTATTAATTCTGTGGTAATTCATTTCGGTGAAGACGTCATAAGATTATGTTTATTTCACCTTTGTCAAAGCGTCTATCGCAAGGTTCAAGCAGAAGGGTTACAGCAGCGATACTACGTTAATGCTGATATTCGTAATGCCATGCATACAATGTGCGCTTTAGCCTTCGTTCCACCGGACGATGTTGGCCATGTCTTCGATCTATTTTATGATAAAATTCCTCAAGAGTTTGCAGTTATCGCGGATTACTTCGAGAAAGTCTATGTGCGTGGCATTCCTGCTAGAGGAAGAAGAAGGGCGGTGAAACCCAGATATCATCCAAGGAAGTGGAACCAATACACAGCAGTTATCCAAGGTACAGCGAGAACTAACAACGCCTCAGAAGGCTGGCACAATCGATTGAACAGATTAGTTGGTAAATGCCACCCAAGTTTCTACACTTTCCTACAAGAACTGCAGAAAGAGCAAGCAGACGTCGAGTACATTATTCGGGAGATAGGTTTGGGGAAAAAAGTGAACAAAGTAAAACCAGGGAAGCTGCAGCGTGTTGAAGAAAGAATCGCAAACATTGTTAGCATGTACGAAAATTATGCTGAGGACGGAAGAGAATATGAGTATATCGAGGCGATAGGGCACAACTTGCATAGCGCTAATGCTGTATAAAATTTTTCGTCATTTTGAAATAAAAATAAGTTCAAAATAAAAATAAGCTCAAAATAACAAGTATTGGACTTTTTACTTAGACTTTTAGGTATTGGCTGTTACAGCTTTTGGACTTTTTGTCTTGGGCTTTTCGGTTTAGACTTCTTGATTTGGACTTTATGTCGCACAATCGTAACAGCCAATACCTAAAAGTCTAAGTAAAAAGTCCAATACTTGTTATTTTGAGCTTATTTTCTCTCCCCTTTTTTGTGAAATTGTTCCCATTATAGAGAACAGTTGAAAAAAAATCGAAGGGGTAATTTTGAAAGTGCCGTCTAAATGCCAAATAGTTGATTTAAACAGTCTTCTAAGATTCTCACGCGTGGAAAAAACCAAAATTCTACCACAATTGGAGGTGTAATCGTCATCTTCGTACGAATCATAAATGAGAAATTTGGAGCCTGTGAGGGTTTTTGTAAATCTGTCGGGGACACTTTCAAGGTCTTGAATGGAGTTGGGATTCGCCGGTAACTCCTTTGTACGTTCCCGCTGGATAGTTTTTCTTAAATTATCTTTCCCTGGTAAATGGGCTTGCACTGCACTGCTTGCATTGACGGCAATTCTCATCACTGCCGCTGGGGCACGGTCAGCATACTCATTGACTTCCCTTTTAATAGCACCGATAATACGTAGAGCTTCAACTTCCTCAGGATTTGGTGCATGATTGTGAGAATCTGCTGCTCCTCCTTTTCGGATAAGCAAATTGTGGCCGGTATTGAGTGTTGTCAATCGGGCATTGCATTCATTCTTCCTTCGGCACTTCCAATATTTCACATCTCCTTTACTAGACGAGGCAGCATACAAAAAACCTTGATGATGTCCATAAGTTGATGTACCTTTTCGAATAATTTCGAGTACTGCTAGTGCCATGGTAAGTCAAGTATCTTGACGTAAAAAACTTCGAAGATTTTGACAGGTAAAATTTGGCGTAAATTATAAATGGTAAGTAAATTATAGTTGCTAGGTGAATATCTTTTCATTATTAATTTCAAAAATAATAGATTTTCTCAAAATAATTTTGGACCTAATAGATTTGGTCCTTCCGGGTTGGATTTTTTGGTTTGGACTTTTTGTCCTCCAACCGCTGTTACAGCTTTTGGACTTTTTGTCTTGGGCTTTTCGGTTTAGACTTCTTGATTTGGACTTTATGTCGCACAATCATATAATATATATGGAGAAATACACATTTACTGACTATTTACAAAGCTATATGTAAACATCCGGCTTTAAGCCGAACGTTTGCATTTCTGGCACATTTTTAAAAGTCAAGCTCAACTGATGTTTGCATTTTAGCATATTTTTAACCATCTAAATACATGTACCATATTTTTAACCGCCTTTATGTTTATGGGTGGGTGGGTGAGTCAATACTTGAATTTCTCGAAGCATACTATTGTCTAGTTCAAGGGTAAGGTGGAAACCCATGAATACCATTGTATGGGTGGTCGGGTGGGTCAATACCTCTGTACGTGTATGGGTGGTTGGGCGGGTGGGCCAATACCACTGCACATGTAGGGGTGGGCAGGTGGGTCAATACCACTGTACCTGTATGGGTGGGTGGGTGAGCCAATACCACTGTACATGTAGAGGTGGGCGGGTGGGCCATTACCACTGTAAGGTATATTATGTATAGGTGGGTGGGTCAATACTACTGAACATGTAGGGCTGGGTGGGTGGTTCAATACTACTGAACGAGTAGGGGTGGGTGGGTGGGTCATTACCACTGTAAGGTATATGTATAGGTGATTGGTTGAATACAGCTAATGTATGGATAGATGGGTAGGTCAATATCACTGTAGTCTTGGGGAGTGATGTGGTAAACATAATGCGGTCCATCTTCGAAGACCAAGATATGTCGTACGGCTTGACCTTGGCACTGAAAGGGTTAAATGCATTTATAATAAGTGTGTATATCTACGGTGTGTCATATTTATACTTACTCCATAACCGAGGTACTCTATGAAGGTACAAGACTGCTAGATCCACATAATACGAACCCTAGATTTGACTAGTAGACGAGGATGTTTCTGTATCAGTTGTAGGAACTGGAGTCACAACGTAAACCTTCTCCTTGGTGAGTGGGGAGATGGATACTTGCACATTTTCCCAGATTTTCGACGTTGTCTCTGTTACAGTCTCCTTCGTTGTCTCTGCTGTTGGATCAGTTTTCTTTAAGGACTCTTGATCCTTAGCATGTGGGTCATCAGGCTGGATCTTCACCTGGTGCCTTAAACTCGCAGCACCTTCATTATCATCTGAAACTCCACTGTGTTGGTAGAGTTTGGATCGTTCCTCTTTCTCCAGTAAGTTGGAAGGGGCTGTGGGTTGAGTCGATGTTAAATATTCACTTGGGATTTTCTTTGAGTTAAAAATGTGTGAAATGGTTGTGGCTGGAATATAATTAACAGAAGGCGAGTTTTGTTTGTAACCCTCTGCTGTCCAATTATCAATGTTTTTTTGCAAACTGGCGATGTCAATGGAGTCCTCTTCACCTCTGAGGAGACTCTGCAAGTTTGTTGTCAAAAGTTGCTGAAGTCCTTCAGACCCTGTCGGCCAAATAGCACCAGCTGGATTGTGCAGAATTTGATTGATTACATGAGGAGGGAGGTAGTTTTGGGTGTTACTTGATGGTAAAATCTGCTGTGACAGTACACTGTCTGAGCCAGAAGCACTTAAAGGGACATTGGTGCTAACTTGAGAGTTTCCTGTGGGACCAATATTTTGATAGTTTTGTGTTTGGTCAAATCCTGTAGTTGAAGGGAACTGGTTTCCTATGTTTACATTGGCTGGTACTTTTCTTCCTTGATTTGTTGGGGGTATTGGTGTCCAGTTTAATGTATTAGCTGGTTCCTGAGCAACTGCAGGTTTGTGCTTGTTTGTTGTATAAGGGACGATGATCTGGTGGATGTGCTTGGCTTTCTTACTTGGAGCTGCTGGTGACGGCCTGACTTCAAAGCGTGCTTGATGAGGGGAATTAGTAGGCATTCCAAAAGGTTGGGGCAGGGTGTTTCCCCAGCCCCTGCCATATGGATGGAGAGCCCAGTCACCCAGTGACCCAGAACTGATAGGAGGAGGAGAAACGTTAAAATTTAAATTTACAGGTCCGGTTGGAAATCTTTCTCCAGCAGGTGCTGTCAAAGGCTGGGACTGTGATGGTGAATGTAGAGGCTCCTGAAACGGTGAAGGTATGGCCTTTTGATACTGCTGATCTGTCAGAGGTTGTGATGTCACAAAATGTCCTCCAGTGGTAGAAATTCCCTGTGATAATGGCAATTCTGTTGTGTGTATAGTAGAATCTGAATGAGATGAAGGTGTTGCTTTACTGATGTGATATATCTGGCTAGGTCTAGTCGTTTCATGAACTGAAACATCTGTAGTCTGTGCAAATGAAGAACTTGTAAACACTTTTTCTGTTGTACCCTCATTATTTCCAAGTACTTGAATATTTTGTTTGTGATTGGGAGGTAAGTTGTTTGTAGTCTGTTCATCTGGAAGACTAACATCATCTAAATTTGCTGATGATGATTCTTGAGAGAAAAGGCCACTAGAGACACTAAAGTTGTGATGGAAATGTCCACTGTTTTGCTTATTTTGTTGTGGAAAACTCTGAGCAGGATTTTGGTCTTGAAAGTTATATATTCTGTTTCCTTGTTGATTTGATACTTGTTGAAAATTGTGGTATCCAAGATTGAAATATTTAGTCAAATCTGGAACATCAAGAATAGGAGCTTGAACTATTTGCATTGGGTATTCTACTGAAGCTAAATATTCAGCTAAAGGCACACTCTTCACAACTTGGATATTTTGTTTTTGAAAATCTTCAGATGGTTGTTTGGTTGTTTCATGTTTCTCTGTTGTAGTTACAAAATGTTCGGTTACGTGTTCAGCCTGAGCTGGTTCTGAGTCAGATGAATGTTTTTGTTCCTGGCACTTCTTGCAGCTGTCATCAGATTCTGTAATAGTAACCACAACATTCTGAGGCTTAGGTGGTTGCAAATATGGATAAAGTTGGGTCCTCTTACCATCGTGAAAGGTTTGGTAACTGAACAAAGGTGGAAGCTGTGTCTTGCTCATAGTTGGAAAAGGAATAGGATTTTGCACAAAAAAAGGAAATTTTAAAGAACCTTCTTGATACTGCTGGAGCGGTGCTTGGTTTACAAGCCGCCCAGGAGAGGGTGTATTTTGGGGGAGATAACTTTTAGGAGGTTTTTGAGAGTTTTGAGGTTGATAGTTTACTGGAGGTTTTAAAGTGTTTTGAGGGAGATAATTATTTGTAAGAGGTTTCTGAGTGTTTTGAGGAAGATAATGCACAGAGGGTTTTGACAGATTTGTAGGTGCAGGTGGTTTGGTGTGGAAAGATGGGCCAAATTTAACTGAAGGGAGAAGTTGGTAGTTTAAATATGTGGATGGAGGAGGAAAGAATTTTTGTGAGGTTGGATTGACTTTTGACTCGGAAACATGTTGTGCTTGTGCTAATGACTGGGGTTTTCCATAGTCAAACTGGGGTAGTGGCGGAGGAGGTAGGCCAGGTTTACTTTCCTCCTGCAGATGTTCAACAACTTTTATCCTTGAGTCACCTGCTGTAGGAGGTCCGTACTGAGGATTTGGAGGTGTCTGATGGTTGGTAGTGGGATGTAATCGTGTGACTGGGATACCATAGCTAACTGGTAATGTTAGAGGAACAGCAGGCACGGACAAAGCGTAGTGTTGTGAGTCAAGGGCTAGAGATCGAGCCATTGGCATCCAAGGAACAAGGTCACATGGACTACAACTATCAATAGATCGGCTCTTAAGACTTGGTGTTTCTGTTGAAGTGGCTGCATTATCTTCTCTTGGGGTGGCAGTTACAGTAGCTGGAGGTGGAGTTAAATATGGGGTTGGTGATAGAGGCAAGTCTGCTGTTGCACATGATACCAGCACTACTGCCAGCGCCATCTGGAACAATATGAACTTTAATTACAATACAGTTACTGACAATCAATATTGTATTGACTGTAACTTATTGATTGATTGTATTCCAATCGTATCTTTCAGAAGAGTAGGGAAGTATAACACTCTACAGTAGATATGATTATGGCATGAGTAAGAAGGGTCTGTAATATGGAAAATTGCATAATTATTCTATCCTTATGAAGATAAAATAATTGTCTAATTATTTTGTATGTCAAACTATTTAGTATAATTTGTTATTTGAGCCAAGACAATTCATTATAGCATTGATTATAGAAACAAGAAAACTGTCCACGCATGTGGGTCTCTTGAAGCTGGTTTTCCTGTTCTACGAAATTAGTTGTTGTTCTGTCTTCACTGGTAGCGCAAGCGCTCTCTACAGCACATGCTGAGCTAATAGTATGCCAAAAAAAGAATAGTCTTAACCCCGTTTTTCAATAAAAACATTCATCCACTGTTAGCTAGCAGCATAGGTGACCATCTACAGTCACGGTAACTAGAATAATACGGTAGGGTTCACGCGCATGGTGCGCAGTAAATCTTGGTGGCAATGACGTCACACAGACATATCAGCTGGTTCATCTGTTACACTGAATGTAGTAATAATCAGTAACTGCTCTTTCTGAATCACTGTTTTCATGAACAACAAAGCTGTAGCCCGTTAATAACTATTATTAAGGCTATACAAATACCTTTAATGTACTATTAGTACTATGGAAATTTGGCCAAAATAAATAAAAATAGACCATTTTCAGAGAAAAGAACTGATTATTTTTATTTTAAAAAAACATAACTGTTGTAATAATTCAAGAGTGAGTATTAATTTTATGATCAATTTAAACAGCTGATTCAATACTTGACACATGGTATTTATTTATACATTTCCAAATCAAACCAAACAACCATCTTTTTATTGGATTAATAGGACAAACCGCATGGCTGAGCCAGCTGCCTGTATTCTTATGAATTCAGTTTGTTTTAGTCGCACTTTTGTTGTTGTATGTTGTTTTATTTGTGTATAAGTGAGATATGTAAACATGCCTTGTTGTGCAGTTGTGGGGTGTACAAATCACAGCGATAAAGGTAAACAGTTAGGTATAACATTACATAGGTTTCCTAAAGATGAAATAATTCATAAACAGTGGGTTCATTTTTGTAAAAGGAAGGATGTGTTTAATTCTAAAACGGCAGTAATTTGTTCTGAGCACTTTACAGCATGTGACTTTGAGAGAGATTTAAAGTCAGATTTATTGAATCTTAAACCAAGATTTATTTTGAAGAAAAGTGTTTTCCCAAGCCTTAAAGCGCCATTGGGGCCGAGTACATCATCTACCTTGTCAAAAAACAGTAGTCTTGTTGAAAAACCGGAAAATAAACAAATTATTACCTCTTTATTAGATAACTCTAAGCAAGAAGTTTCTCATGAACAACTTAGTGAGAATGAATTAATCACAACATCCTTATTACAAAACACAAAAAGTAACTTAATAGACATTGAGTCAATACTTAAAGAAAACTCATCCCTAAAAGAAATCAATGAAAAACTGTCTAATGATTTGGAGTCAGCCAATTTACTTATAGACACATTAAAGCATAAACTGAACAAATTTGTAAATATGTTTTCACTATGCCAGCAGCAATATATACAGAAAAATAAATGTACAAATTGGGCTCCTGAAGACGTATCAAAGGCCGTTACAGTACGTTGTTTATCGAAAAAAGCTCTCTTGTATCTAAGAGAAGTTTTGAATTACCCTCTACCAAGTGAGGTAACAATTAAACGACGACTGGCACAATTTTCGACTCCACCTGGGTTTTTAGATGTTAGTATAAGTCTATTGAAGGGCCAATCAGCAATTTGTAATGATAATTTTCAAAAAGATGTTATTTTATGTTTCGATGAAATGAAAGTAAAATCAGACATTTGTTACGACCATCTTCAAGATATATTCAGGGGACCACACAATAACGTTCAGGTTATGATTATTCGAAGCTTAGGGGGAAAGTGGAAACAACCAATTTATTACAGTTTTGACCAGACAGTAACAACAAAGTTGTTTTTTGACGCAATTAATGTAATCGAGTCAACTGGATTTCGAGTTCGAGCATTTGTTTGTGACATGGGTGGCCCAAACAGGAAACTATTATCAGATCTTGGAATTACATACGAAAAGCCTAGTATACAAAACCCTTGTTCAGAAAATCGTGTAATCTGGGGTTTCTGTGACGTCCCTCATCTTCTAAAGCTTCTAAGAAACCATCTATTAGATTATGGTTATGAGCTTTCCAATGGAAATACAGTGAATAAAAGTGTTTGGGCAGATCTAGTTAGTCACCAAAAAAGTTATGATTTAAAATTTGCTCACAAAATTTCTGAGAAACACCTTCTAGTTGCTGGATCTGAAAGGCAAAATGTGAGGAAAGCAGCTGAACTGTTGTCTAGAACTGCTGGCAAGGCAATTTCGCATATTTACCCTGGAAACGATCACGTCGTTGATTTTTGTCTGACGGTAAATGATGGATATGACATTTTAAACTCAAGACTTCCTCACCATCCAACGAATAAACTCAAAAGTGCATATGGTACAAATTTAATCGAACAAAATATCATTTTAGACAAACTTTTTGATTTGTGTTCTTCTATGAGAGTTATTGGCAAATCGAAGTTACTACCTTTCCAATTTGGATTTATGATTTCTATTAGAAGTCTGCAAGGTCTGTTTAAAAATTTACAATCAGAGGGTTATAGCTACATTTTATCATCCAAATGTAATCAAGATGTTCTGGAGTCCTATTTTTCACAAATTAGAGGTATGGGACGATTTTATGACCACCCTCTTCCTACTACAGTAACACATAGGATAAAATCCCTTCTCCTTAGTCGTAGTGCATATGAAATTATAACAACGGGAAACTGTTTAAGTGAAAATTGTGAGACATTAAGTGTTGAAGTCTTTAAATCAGTTGATTGTGCCATCTCTGATAACGAACCGTTTCTAGAGCAAAATAAATTATCGGAGAATGATTTCGATGACAAGGAATTCAATTCAATAGTTGACGATTTTATTCAGGAAATGTCCACCCTAGTTAAGCTTGAAGACGAACCTAGTCCAAAGACGGACTTATTAAAAGTGTTGGCAGGATACGTTGCATATCGTGTTCAAAAACGAAACTTGCAATCAACATTTATATATGGTGAAAAAACAGGACTAGTACAAGTTAAGAATAGAGACTGGCTTTCAACTTTATCAAGGGGGTCTCTGATTAACCCATCTCAAGAATGGTTGGAAATAGTTTTACAATGTGAAAAAGAGTTTGAGGAATTTCATGGCAATGGTATTAATAAATGTGATAATGTCATGAAAACACTTGGGAATAAGTTACAACAAAAATTTAATAACATAGACGAATTTGCCATGATGTGTTATGTCCGAACACGATCATTCATAAGGATGAAAGAGCTAAACAGGAAGAACAATCTTAAAAGAACACTTCTTTCCCAAAAAGGAGCTGATAGAAAAAAATTCAAGAAAATGAAAAAAATTTAAACCAATAACCTACTACTAGTGTTTGAATAAATATTTAAATTTTATGTATGACTTATGCCTATTTAAGAGACAAATGTGGTCAAATTAGAAGAATTCGTTAAAATAAGAAAAATTATCTAAAATTATAATCAAACTATGCCAGCATATCTGTCAAAATACAACGGCAGTGCATTATTGGTAAGTAATCACAATTGTTTAATTGTATTTAAAATACTGGTTTGTATTGTATTTTTTTAAACTTTCAAATAGTGTCCCACTCTATATAATACACGTCGAATAAATATAAACAACGATAATTAATGCAAAAATATAATAAATAATGTAAAAAAGCAATGCAAAAACTCTATTCACTGCGTATTTATTATAATGTTAAATGCCGTTGACGATGGCAATGATGTCAGCAGCTGAGAGCGATCGTGCATGATAATAATATTACTATTGAAAGTATTTGTATAGCCTTAATAATAGTTATTAACGGGCTACAGCTTTGTTGTTCATGAAAACAGTGATTCAGAAAGAGCAGTTACTGATTATTACTACATTCAGTGTAACAGATGAACCAGCTGATATGTCTGTGTGACGTCATTGCCACCAAGATTTACTGCGCACCATGCGCGTGAACCCTACCGTATTATTCTAGTTACCGTGATCTACAGTAAAAGTGCTACTTTGGTGTTTTTGTTTGTTTCTATAGTTAATGATTATAGTAACTGACTAAAGTTACTAGAATTAAAGTTGTAAGAAGAAATAAAGGCCGCCTTAAAGTGGTTTTGTGAACCATTATAAGGGAATAATTATTGTAGAAGGTATTTTTGGCACTTATTAGGTCTCAATATATTCTAAATGTCTTTACCTCAATAAATGTCATTATCTTTATACTTACTAAATATAAAAACTGTAAATTTGTTTAAACTGTGTGAACTAATCCTAAACGGTACATTTTGGGTCTACTATCCCGGGTAGTACTGCAAGTACATTTCAACTGCTTTGCAATTAAATTTATTTGCATTAGTTGTTTATTCAAATTATTCAACTATTTTAATTTATTTGAATAATGTAAATTTACATTTAATTTGTGTTCTAATGTGCAAGTCAAATACAGATGTTTACAGATGTGTAATATACCCCTTCGTTTACAGATGTAGTGTTAAAACATGTTTTTAAATTTATTTAAGTTTTTAGCCATACGTTGGATAGAACTAAAATCACCCTTACAACCAAACAAAATAGTAAAATAAATGGAAACTATTCCAAAATTAAATATAGTAACTAAAATGAAATAATTTATTCAGAATGTCAAACTGTAGCCACTAATGTCAATAGTAAAAGACTTTCTTTTGCAGATTTAGCAAAAGAAGTTTAGGTGATGACAACTAGAAGACATTTAGGAATTAAAGTATTGCAAAAAATAAAGTTATCCTCCTTAACTATTTAAAATATATACTAATCAGTAAATGTGTTAATTCATAGACTTACTGAAATAGTATTGGTGAATTTTTTGTATGGACGGTATAGAACTATTGAGGAAAGAATTTTTAGTGAATGAATAACTTTACATGAATTTTGATGAAATAAAATAATGAAGCAACTGTTTTGTAATAAACAAAATAAAATGATTACAAAGTATTGTTATTTGTCAACCTGTGATAAAACAATTTGAGAAATAACAATATTCATGGTTTATATGTATAGATGTTAGTACTGAAAACAGTGAACAGTTAATGAAATAACACAAATATAATTAGAGTGAGCAAGACAAATCCAGGAAATGTGTGTTGTGGATTGGTTCAGGGTGAACCTGAATGCAAGGCTTTACCTCTCTACAGGTCACGCACCACACATAATCCATAATGCCGTTTCTTGTAGGCCGGCTCGCTATTGAAGATCTGAAGCGAATAAAAGGGGAAAGCAGCATGTTTTTTTATAAAACTAACAAAAGATTTTTTATAAAAAGTTTATGCATATTTCCAGGAGTAGTAATACATTACGCATAGTAAAAGTAGCCCTATTTTAATTTTTCCTTTTCAAATTCAAACTGGGACCCTGAAAATAAAGAATAATGTTCTCTTGCCATAATAGCATTGTTTAACATTTTTTGCAATATTGTACTGGTATTCAGGAGATATATTATAGTATTAATGTTTTATTCATTATTATTGTAATATTGATTACTAAATTCAAATGTCATTGTTAGATTATTTTGTAAGTAAACATTTATTAAACATTTGTATGTTACTGCAATGCAATCGTTTAAGATACCATTCAGTGGCCAAAATGCTATAACATAGTTTACATGTTTGTAAATGTATTTTATGTAAGCTTATTGTTTATTGGCATTCTTTTGTAAATTATCTTAGAGATAAGAACAAGGGTCATGAAATATTTATTGTTAACAATCAATAATTATGATGCATTGTTAGTCCATTGATAAAATGAATACAATGTGTTTAAGATTAAATTAAATTCATAATCAGTAATACAAATGGCTAAATATCCGATATATAAAGGATATAGGTTAAATGTTTATATATCATTATTATACCATAATTTTGAGTGATCATTTTTGAGTATTTATTATAACAGTGTCTCAAAGTAATATGTTTAAATCTATGTTCAATATTTAAAAATAAAATTCATATATTTCAAATGTTTATTCATTTATCATATGGATTTCAGTGTCATATACCAAAAGAAAAATGGAAAAACAGATTAAAAATAGTTTACGTTTCAAAGAAAACAAAATCTAAAATATAAAAAATTGGGATTTTAGCGTTTATATATTAATTTATTGTTACAAAGCCAAGTTCAAGTTTCACAACCATTCAACACCTACTTCTCTGATTGACCAATGAAGGCCCTTAATATTGTCAGCGTGGTGGCTCAGTGGCTAAGGCTTCGGACTGCGGAGGGCAAGGTCCAAGGTTTGAATCCCCACTGAGCCAACGGTCGGTACTTCACTTGTTCAATAAAGTTGACACACAGGCCTGTAGGCCTATGTCACCTGGCAAGTGAAGTTAAACAAAAAAATTGAACGCAATGGGCAATCATTAACTATGTGATCCATAGTTTGAGTTAACAGCTTACCTAAAGAAATTAAAATTGTTCCAAGTTCAAAAATATTTAAGACCCGCTTGAGAGACATACTGTTGTCCCAGGCTTTTTACAGCATCGAGAGTTCCTAGCACACGACTGGGAGACCAACTTAATTGGCTAGACACATCCCGTTGACTGTTGTGGGAGTTTCAAACACTATAGGTAGATTTGTGTGAATGCCCTCCTTGTATGTATGTTTGTGTGTATTTATTGTTATGAATGATTGGTTAAATTAAAGCCTTAGGTTAATTAATTTTAATACTGACGTTTGCGATACAATGTTTTTTTATATTGTTCATGCAATAAAGGATTTATTATTATTATTATTATATTATTATTATTATTAGTTTCGGCTTCTGAACCAGATGATTGATCATTATCAAACCCCTCCCCTCTCACTTATATTTCCAGAAGTTATTAAATATTTGCTATTTTTATACAACTAATTTATTTATTCATTATAATAATGAGTTTATTACCAAAATATGTGTTTAAGTACCACATTAATAAAGTGGAGGAATATTAATTTGAAATGAGATAATATTAATTTATCAGTAAATTTATTTTGTTGCAGAAATAGGGCATATATTCCTTTGATAATATCTGTAATTAGGATCCCCGATAACAAACGGCAGGGATCAATATCTGATTGCTTTGTGTAGGAAAACTTATATTACAAATAGAATAATGAATAATGATAAATAAATAAAAGACTATTCTATATTATATTCTGTGATTTTCTGTTTTTGTCAGTGTTACAACAATTACTATATGAATTAAACTATTTTATTTCATATATTATTGTATGCCAGTAATTTTAGGCAAATTTTTCTACTGTGCTATGAAATGATAAAATCTAAATTGCGTTCATTAAAAAAAAAAGAAAACACTCCATAGTTAATGGTTTGTATAAAATAATTTAAATACGTCCTACTGATGATCCCAACTAATAGTGGTATGCCACTTGCCTCTGGAGCTTGAGGTCACGTATTTGATTTCTGTATTGCACCAGAAGTCCCCTGTTGTTAATTTATCATTGTAAGGCAGAATAGTGAACTTAGTCATGTAGATACTCAGGTAGAATTAATTCCCTTTGCAAAACAAAGGACTGGTATATATAAGGATAAAAACCAATATGCATTGGGTCAAAACCCAACAACCACCTCCTACTGACATGAAATGCTCAAAAGCAGACTAAACTCCTGGTTAACAGATAATCCAATTTATTCGGTCACAAGATCACTAACAATGAACCCTATCAAATAATTTTGACAAGATTAGACGTGAAAATCCATTATTTTAAATATGTCTTTGAAGTATTATATTCTCTTCATGGTACATATGCAACAATAATAATGTCTACAAATTGAGCAAAATTATCAACGTGCTTTTATAAGTGGATAAAATTTCAATAGTTCTGTTCTTTTTCTGCAAAAAGTGCCTGATTTAAGAGATAGACTTATTTATCAATTTGAACCTAAATTACTGTTTTATACTAGTTTTTTCTTTTTTTTTACATACAGAATTCGTTCATTCTACAGCATTAGTAATGAGGATTATTTATAAAAAGAAATAAAATGGTGATGTTCTACCTTACATGGGTTGAATTTCTGTCATATCACCAGCTTCAAAAGCTCAATTATGTCTTTTGCCCAGTTTCAACAACTCAATTGATTTTTATCATACCCATCAGCCTCAGCGATCCAATCAATCTGCCTCAACTTCTCCAGGCTCTACGACTCAATCTGCCTCATGTTCCCCAAGCTCTATGACTCAATTGATTTTTATCGTGTCCCATAGCCTCAGCGACCCAATCAATCTGCCTCAATTTCGCCAGGCTCTACGACTCAATCACTCTGCCTCATGTTCCCCAACCTCTGACTCAATTGATTTTTATTATGTCCCCCAAATTTAGCCTCTCAATCAATCTGTCTTACGTTCCCCAGCCTCTTCGTCTATGTAGTTATACTTAGTGTGTTTACACTCACACAACTATGACGAATGAACTGTTGTATCACAATTGCACAATACTTCAAAATCCCTGATAACACTGTAATATAAAAGGGTTTAAATCAACACACTCTAATATTTTAAATAACATGGTTACTTCATTTCGTTTACGAAGTCATGAATGCTAATGTTTAAAACAACAGGTTACACGGATGCTCCTGTTTTCCAGTCACTGAGCGTATAATTTGGTATTGCAATGTACGATATGCCTCAGTACTGATTCCGTGTAGCGTACCTTCTGGTTGATCTACAGTCAATCCAATTTGTCGTGAGAGGCCTCTACAAGAACGCTAATGACAGACAGGAAGCACAGATGAACTTCCGGCCACACTTTCCACATTGTTAGTGTCGACTCTTGTGCCAGTAATTTGTGGCTTACGATGCTAGGTAATTGTCATAATTAGGCTTACCCCGAGGGTAATTTCAATATATCCCTATAACTGGGTACAGAACCAGTGTTATCACATATTAACGATATCATTTTGCCTGGTTGGAGCCACTAACACTAAGAGTGAGTTGGTGAAGGAAAAAAAGGGCAGTTTTAAAGGAAATGGGGGAGGGGGTAAATATAAGTGGAGAAAACATTGAGTGTATTAGCTTTTCTGACTATTTGGCTGTACTAGCTGAAAGTAAGGAAGTGCTTATAGAAACGACAAAAAAGTTAAATACAATAAGTGAAGAGTATATCTACAGGAAGAAGATTGACATAAATAAAAGAGAGATTATGGTAATAGGAAGAGAGGAGGAATTAGTGAACACCAAACTTAAGGGTAACCTAATAGAGCAAGTACGTAGTTTTGAATGTCTAGGAAGTAAGATTGAAGGAGATATAAGTCGCAGAAAGGAAATAAAAGCAAGAATTGCTGTGGCAAAAGAAATATTTAATAAAAAATAGAAGTTTAATTTTTTGACCGTTGGATAAATAAATAGCTGAGGAAAAGATCTATGAAATATTTTATTTTCAGTTTTTTAATGCATGGAGCGGAAATACGGACTCTTAGAAAAGAAGACGAGAAGATATTGGAAGCAATGGATATGTGGATTTGGAGGAGGATGGAGAAAATATGGTGGGAAGATAGAGTGCGAAAGAAGAAGTACTGAGGAGAGTGGCTGGAATACTGAAAACTATAAAAGACGTAGAACGATGAATTGCTTAGGATATGTGATGATAGGAGAGAGCTTGTTGAGAACAGCTATAGAAAGAAAAGTTACAGGAGATAGATGAAATAGAATAAGAAGATTATTTCAGATAGTGAACAGTGTATAGATCGGAAGTATGAGACAACTAAAATACTTGCTCTAAACAGAAAGGTTTTTCGGAATCCTGCGCAGGACCTGCCTGAGGACAGACTACCCTTGATAATGATAGTGAACAGTGTATAGATCGGAAGTTTGAGACATTTAAAATACTTGCTCAAAACAGAAAGGTTTGTCGGAATCCTGCAGCAGGAACTGCCTGAGGGCAGACTACCCTTGATGATGATAGTGAACAGTGTATAGATCGGAAGTTTGAGACAACTAAAATACTTGCTCAAAACAAAAAGGTTTGTCGGAATCCTGCAGCAGAACCTGCCTGAGGGCAGACTACCCTTGATGATTATAGTGCTAGTGGTAGGGATATCTTCAGTAGAGTTGTCACCAAGAGGGCCTGTGATTGAAGTACCGTAACAGTTTGAAGATACAGGTACAATAGCTTGCAGAGTATAAATAAATACTGTTGTACTCGATTTAAAGAATCTTTCAATTTGACATGAGCGCGATTAGTGGCGATTTAGTGAAGCTCTAACGCACGCTGATGGCAATCTACAACAATATATAGACAAAAAGAAATACAAATGTTTAAGACAACATACGCAATAAGGAAATCCGCAATCAAAAAATGTTTACCCACTCACAAATTCAAATATTCAAACAAGCAAGTTATCAGACAGTGATAAAGATCTGAAAAGTGACATGCAAGGCTGGCATTGCTATGGTTACGGCTGGCCAATATCTTCACGTCATAGGTCGTAGCAGTCAAACCCTCTTGTTGTTCCAGCACTAGCTGTAGGAGCGCACTGAAGTAAAGTTAGAAGATTCAATAATTTAACTTTAATCGTGGTCCATTGCCCTACATTAGCACAGTAATAATATTACAATACCCAAATATCACTCGAATAAGAACAATTTGACCGACCCACCTATTCTGTGAACACACCCAATTAAATATGAAAATACCAGACACAGGAAGTCACATTAATAAAAAAAATGGAGGCTGCATAATAGCCGTGACTGTATTTAACTAAACTACAGAAACAATAACTATATATAGGTTGTTTTTCACCACACTTAACACACATGTTCTGTAGTTTGTGGACTAAGCGCGGTTGCCAAATCTTTCGAGGCCACAGTCTAGTCTACAGTGGGTAAAACTTGTGTGCTCAAGCTGCTATCTCTCTCTCTCTCTCTCTCTCTCTCTGTTACTTACTATTCATTAGAGCACGAACGGACCTGCAGATAGTATCAGTTTCAGATGACAACATGCAAGTTTTACCTATACCATGAGCAATCATTGTACAATTAGTATGTCATTAGGCTTTAAATGGCTCCAGTTCTGCTAGCCTATTGTGACAAATTAAAATATCGTTTTATTGATATTTTTTAAACCAACACCAGAGACATTATTGTGGAAATAGACCCACCCTCTTGTAGATCCAGCACGCCTCATTATTCCAGTCAGACTCCAGACTTCTCTGGAGCCAACAATCACGACAAAAGGAGTGCCGCCAGACATGTGTCTCTAAGTAGTGATTGTTTTAGTAGTCAACGTGTTTTGTTCTTAAACAATGAAATGTATTCAGATACTATAAGTGACCAATCGTTTGAGAAGGGGGTGGGAGTAATATTTATATTGGTCTTTTTTACGAGGACCGCTTGGGCCACCATCCTTAAAATATTTTCTATACACTACATGTTAATTTTAGAAAAAGCACACTGAATGTAGCTTAAATTACTAGGTTAGGGTAAGGTAAGTTATGTTAGATTGTGTTACATCTGGTTGTGTTAGGTTATGTAGTGTAGCCACGTTTACGTTTGCCAGCGACAACTATTCCTAAATTTATGTAAGCTTACTAAACATGTTTTTCACTGCCTGATATATCGTATACTCATATTTGAATACGGTACACTAACTGGCCAACTGTCCAGTTTTCATAAAACATTTTTTTAAAGTAACCGTCCTTATGTAAAAAAAGTCCCTTTATTTTTACTTGGGCGTGCCGGTGGACGAGCGGTCTAAGGCGTCAGGACTTGAGCTTGGGTTAGAGATAGCCCTGGTTCGAATTCGGTCTAGACTGGAAGATTTATCAGTAATATTCACCTTCTATTGTACTAGTTCGCCCTCTTACTCTGTCTGAATAAGTTCCTCGCACAGATCAATAGTCCGTGGGGAATGTGCAGAGTAAGGTAAAGAAGGGAGGTTCGGCATCTCCTTAAAAAAAGATAGTAAAATAAAATATAAGCCAAATAATACTGAATTAACGTTTTAGGAAAGTGGTTCCTAAACGGTGGTACACGCGAGCATTTCTAACCGAATGCAGCTTTTTCAAATTTCGAAAAAATAAAGTAAAATATTTAGTCAACGTGAGAAATATTGTCTTGTAAGGGGGAAATTTAATTTTCTTTACTGGTAAAACTACTGCAGCAGAATGCAATTATTAATAAACCAACATTTAAATGGTATAAAATTTATTTTTAAATTTAATTTTATATCACTGTTTAGCGTAGCCAAATTTTATTCCACTGGTGGGTTTGGGCTTCCGCTCGTTCATAGATACAACTGTTGGTACGCCTACTTCAGTACTAAAGGTGGGGACTTGGGAACCACTGCTTTCGGAGATATTGACATCTACTGTTGTAACCAACGAACATAGTATAAATCAAGGTGTAACCTACTTATGTGGATAAATACACGTACGTGTAGGGGTTGTTGGGTGGGTCACTCCACTGTACGTGGAAGGTGGGTGGGTGGGTCACTACCACTGTACGTGTAGGGATAGGTGGGTGAGTGACTACCACTGTATGCATAGGGGTGGGTGGGTGGGTCAATACCACTGTACGTGTAAGGTGGTGGGTGTGTCACTACCACTATACGTGTAGGGGTGGTGGGTGGGTCAATACCACTGTACGTGTATACCACTGAAGTTGTACATATATGTCCTTATAGGTTGAATTTAGTTTTATAGGCAGTTACTATCTTAAGTATAAATGTGTTTTTCAGTAAATACTATTACCATTCTTTTGGAACGTAATAATTGTTTTACTGCTGCATGTTATAACATGCAGTAGTAAAACAAAGTGTTATAAATCAAATAAATCAAAGATTTTATTAAAAAGTAGGCCTGATAAGGAGGGTTTTTAAACAGGGTACATTTTTATAGCATTGTTGTGGGAATATTGTAGCTATCAAAAACGTATGTTGTATAAAACCCCATAAAGGTGTGATATTAATAGTCATACTGCCAGATTAGAATTAAAGTGGGTGATTTCCGAGTGAAGTCGAAAGAATAAAGAGACAGGTCGCATCCAATAATGCGCTGAATGGGTATCGTTATAGAAACTTGTGTTGAGTAGTTAATTCTCCAGTTTTATGTGCGGATGCAAGGCTAGCACCGTTGTCAGTCCCTTTCCTTATTCCTAACCAAATCTTTAAGAATAACCAAGTAATTACCCTACAAATTCATATATTCACATTAGTGGTAACTATTGTTTCTACGATATTCGTTGCTGCTATAATTAAGCGCTCTCTATTCCTTCTTCTCTCAGGCGAAGCATTTAGTCATTTATAATTAATTTGCTTTTATTGATTTGTCATATCTACAATCCATATAAAAAAAAAACATTATGGATTATTATTAAACTTAAAAACTAAACAGCATTTTGTCAATTTCCCAATTTTGTTTTTTAACTGGCACACGACAATGTATTTTCATTCGGAAACAAAATTTTGCAATCATTCTATATTTGGTTCAATGTTTATTTGGTTTTGCTTTTGTAATGTTTTTATTGAGGTTATTAATGTTATTTCATTATTGTTTAAAATATTAGCTTAATAAACATAAATGACGTATTGGTACAAATATAACATAAGCGAATGTTACGCAAGGTCATTACGGTGTAAGTACGAAATGTACAAATATTGTAACAAATGTGTGTTGTCTAACATTTAACTAATTGTTGTATTTTTTAATGATAACAATTTCCATGCCACTAAACCTTTTAATTTGTATGGTCTTTTTAATTAGTAACTCCAACAGGATTACAAACTTTGTAGTGAAAAAGCTTGGTATGAATTGTACATGATACTCCTGATATTGGTCTGTGAAGATTATGTAGATTAATGTATCATATACAAACGTTACCTTTTAAAGATTAAATTCACTTAAAACATTAAAAATTAAATACACTATAAAATCTTATTGATTTAGTGAGACAAATCTCTTCCTCGTGACGGTCTTGTGCAGTACTGTTTTTATGTTAGGTACTTTGATCTGTTTTAGTTAGCATAATACGTGTTGGTATATATACAGTACAAGTAATCGTCACACAACACAAATTTATTACAATATAAGCACAAAATGCACAAATATATTACAATACAAGTACAAAATGCACGAATATTATGGTGATCGTCACTTTCCCTCGTAATGTAGGGATAAGCTAGATTACCAGATCGTAGTCTTTAAAATCGTGGTATAAAGTAAAAAACTAGAGATTTAACCATAAAACGTGTAAAAACCATAAAACTGGGATATATAATGTACAAATAGCGAAAACAGGTATAAAAGCGTATAAAATATAAAACTGGTTACAAACTAAGTAAATAGGGTACAAAACTTACAATTTACCCTACAAAAAATTGTTTCTGAAAAGCAACTTATAATGCATAATTATTATATAGAATTACACGCTGAATACACATTTTGCTGAAATATTATTAACAAAGCCAATACATTAAGTTTTCGCAAATTTAGAATTCAGAATGACACCTATAGTGCTATTGACCAACCCGCCCTTCATACACGTACAGTGGTAAATTGATTAGTGGCTAATTACACCAATCAATTTAAAATACCAAGATATAAAAATACGATTTTGGTTAGTACATGGGTACATTTCATATATATAAAAGCAATAAAAAATCGATGTGTCTTCCATCGAGTTGGTAAAACCGCAGGTGGCAGTCTAAGCGGTGAAATGATCCTGGGTTAACCACAGGTGAGAAATCGTCAGATACATCGTCGAAAGTTGTGGTCATTTCGGCCTTGGGCCCAGTCATGAAGTATCGCAAGATCTCGGTTTGCAGTAGAAAGGGACGAATTCAAGACCTAATTACTCTGACTGATACGAAAATACCCACAGAAAACAGATGTGGAACATTCCCTAAACAACTTTAACAGACAGAAAATCTCCTTAAAGAATCCAAATGAGTCAGAAATTCATATGAAAATTCTCAATAGGTTTTACAAAGAAAAACTCAAAAACAAAGATAAACACAGAAAATCTCAAAAAAGCTACCGATCTGGAAATCTCCAAAAGGTTTTTATAGAATAGACACAGAAAATCCCTCAACATTTCTGACAGGCACATGTAGCCTCATAAATAGAACATACACGAAATTCCCAAATGAGTTTTTAATGACACAAAAAATCCCCCCAAAAAGATCTAAAAACTCGAAAGGTCCCCAAAAGACGCCTAACTGATATGTAAAATGACTGAAAGAGTTTTTCAAAGTCAGAAAATAACCGAAAAGGTATTAACATACAGGAAACCCA
Organism: Stictocephala bisonia; assembly: GCA_035578905.1. NCBI lineage: Eukaryota > Metazoa > Arthropoda > Insecta > Hemiptera > Membracidae > Stictocephala > Stictocephala bisonia. The sequence goes on along the minus strand of JAQJVL010000387.1, from coordinate 629,406 downwards.
CCAATTAGTTCTGATAGCATATAAATCTTCAAATATCTTTCGATTAACTGTAACTTTTTTCAAACGGTCTTACGATAAAAACCTCTAACAATGTTTACGATTGATAATCCTAAAAAGAAAACCATATATCATTTGTATAGTGAGTAAATTAAGTTTGATTAATTATTGTAATATTTAGATTTGTAAAGGAAAAATTTTACATTACCTGGCCCTAATCAGCTGTAAAGTAGTTTTCTTCTCTGGCAAATGAATTTTATACTACAAAATAATTTTAAAACTGAGGTTACGTTGCATTGGGTTTAAGCCAAAGTTCACCCTTGCATATAAAGAAATTATATTTAGGCTGTTTGTTTATAACCTCCCACGCAGGTCTTTTCTTCGTAATTCATTTGTATTTAATTCTTCGTAACGCATTTGTAATATTAATGCAAGCAAATAAATAAAACACGACGTTCATAACAGTTTCATTATCGTTTTAAAAATCATAAATAATATATTTACTAACCATTCATAAAAATACAGCTTTTACAATAGGTTTTGTCAATATATTGATTGAACAGTTGTTTAAAAGCATATATCAATATATATATATTTGCAGGGCTATCCCAGCTAAATATAAAGCCAACAGAAAAAACAGAAAAAAATATGCCACACATAGTTTGCTTAAGTTGTGAAGCGTTATAAAATATATAACTATAAAACATTGATTTTAAGAGAAAACATAATAATAAATAATAATGCAGTGGTAGCATATAAATAACAACTTTAACAATCAACAATTCATCCATAAAATTAACATAAAAATTAATGAACATTAGCTATACAAAGTAAACACTTCTTACAGAAATAGATTTACATTTGAACTATTCTTCAATATTATGTAAAGGATTATTTTGAAGCCATCGATACAAATTTGCTGAGAAACTATTGTAGTGAAAATTTACGAGTTTGACAAGTAATCTATTAAATAAATTTAAGGCCAGGTACTTTTGGGTCCTTCTCAGCCTACTCGTGATGATATCAATTTTACTTGTAAACCTAGTATTGTGGTCACGTACATATCGTCATGTGTCACGTACATGTAGTCACGTTATATCTAGGCTTATAACTACCAGTATCTCTTCTCACAAATGTTCATGAAGGCATTGTGTAGGCAGTTTATATTTTCTTCTCTAAAACCATATTCCTACATGGTTTTAAGGCCTTAACTTTATGGTCGGATGTTCAACAACCATAATGTACAGGGGATGGTTGGTTTGCAATAACTGTGCTGAAACCCCTACAAGACGTCCAATGTAATAATGTACCACGAAAGCTTCGAGCGAACTCGTTCACATTAATTCAAAACCGATCGTATCGGGTCACGACGCACACTCCTCACGTGAGACTCGGACTGTAAGTGGAGAGAGATCAGGCATAACACTCATCTTTGAATATAGACCACGGAAAGACAGATTAATAAACTCGACTAGTTTGTTTAGTTAAATCCTAACATTCGACGAAGCACACTGAGTAGTAAATCCTTATGCCTTCGTTGTAGAAGGTGGGGGAACACTTTTACACAATAAAAAAAGTACATATGTTTATTTTATTTTTTATTCTAATATTATTTTATAACTAACTTGCAGTTTGATTTTTAAAATGCTTTTTGATGGCTTCGCCATCTTCTTATTACCTCCTCATCACTTGCTTTATTGGCATGCCTGGTCATTACTAACTTTGGATCTGCTGTATCAGTCCCCTAAGTGAAATCTTCGGCTCTTTAGCAACTTCTCTTAACTCTGGACCCTCTACTCCTACTTATCTTCTTAACCATTGTGTAAATTCAGTTCTTTCTTGTCTTGATGTTGGACTTTGACTATTCAGGGACACTAATGTGGATGTACCGGAAAAATGTCCGTGATTTTCTTTCTTACCCTTGTAATTCACACATTTTCCTATCAATCCTAGCAGCTATTTTATCTTTCTTCCTCCTTCCCCCTCCTTAATTCCACTGATTTCTTTTCTTTTTCTGCCATATCTGTGGCCAGAAGAAATATCTGAAGGACTAGACGTCCTTGAAGTGAAGATACTTTGAGCTGATCAACTTGATGATAAAAGGTGTTGAATGTTTTTGACACGAATGAATTACGATAGAAATTTGTATGTCTTTAGGAAGAGAAGCTATATATACTTGATATATTATGGTAACACGCATGGTGTGTTCTCGTAGTTGTAGAAGATAATTAAAGTGTATTAAAAGAGCAGACGGCACACTGAGTTTCTCTAGAATGAAAGGGGTCAATCAAATCGATTATAGAAGGCATATCTTGTTCTTGAAGTCAAAACAGCAACCTATATTGATAAAACATCAAAATAGAAGACCTCAGATAGCGAAAGTCCTTGAAGAGAAGTGATTCAATTTGTTTGTACTCGCAGAACGGATGGCAGAAGGCATTGAGTGTCCTTGAAAAGAGGAAAGTGGTAGGAAACTGACCATGATAGTATCAGAAGAAGACACAGGTGGAAGAAGGGGTAACGGCCATCTGAGAGTGAGTGTGCTACTTGATGTACAGCATCGTCGCCATGACAACAGGTGCAACTCATCTGAGTATTCCTCTCAGCTGCACTTTCTCATTCTCACTTATCAATCTTGCAAAACACTTCATGCAGTGTTTAAACTAATCTCTTATAAGTTTTCTCGTTCTTCTACTTGTTCACCTTCTTGTAAAATAATGTTACAAATTTTCTCTTTGTGTTGCTGAATTTGTCCGTTATCTTAATAGATATAGAATATCATTCGTACACTGATTTATCATATATTTTTCCTATAATTGAATGTAGAAGGAGAAAATTATCCTATGATATTATAGAAACTCAATTATTGTTATTCAACTTCTCTTTTAATGCTGAATATTCAATCCTCTAACTAAAAAGTCGGATGGGTCTGACTGTGCGACGGCTCTATCCTGCCAGTTTAATGTGTTGTTGTTCCTCAAAAAATAGTGACAAGGTACCAACATAATTTTTTTTTTTTTTTTTTACATTTTTGCAGTTTTAAGACTTTAATTATGGGTCTTGTACTTTTTAAAAAAAGTTAATATAGTTTTAGATTTGTTTGCTTCACATTATATTAGAGAAAGAACAATTTTGTATCAAAAAAACCATAAACTAACTGCTACAAGTTTTAAATATGTCTCGGCTAAATATATCTGTAGAATGGTGGGTCTTTCTGTGAATAAGGCTTCAGTATGTGGAGTCAAAAATCTAAGGATTTAATCCGCAACTGAGCTAACGGTCGGTACTTCACTTGTTGAATAAAGTTCACGCACAGTCGTGCTAGGTCATGTGGAAGTAGCTGGCGAAGTTACGTTTAAAAAAAGGAGATCCTTTCGTGTCTTCAAATAAGATATTTATCATCTTTAAACTTTCATACTTTTGGTTCAAACTTGACACAGCCTAGTTCTAAAATTAAACGTAACATACTTGAATTTCCACAGTTTTGTCATAACAGAAAGTTCAACTATCACACATCACGTAGATACAATCGTGTTGACCTGGAATAACTGGAGTATGAGTTATAAGTGTTATTTATGTGTGATAATGCGCGAGAATCAAGCACAACAAGGTTTGCAATTTGGGCGTGCATTCCTGATGCTCTATTCACGACAAACTGTTAATAACATATTTTACCGTGAGTGATGAGAACTTCAATTAGCAACTACCAGCAAACTACTCTGCTCTCGCCCAAAGGCTTGAAACTTCCCACGGAGTGGAACAAATACTAACAAGGGCTACAAACATTATTAATTAATCAGAAGATGCCTAATCTAGATCATCCTTACACTTTCTCTGCTCAGTTTCGTGGACCGCTCAACTAGTTAGGTCAGACGGTCTGTATAATGTTTCCGGACGTATCAAAACTATCTAAATTGAAAAAAGACTGTCATCATTTACAAATTACGACCTTCACCCATTCATTTTGAGATCCGCTGACCGAAATTTACTAAACCGGATGGAGTTAATTTTGGTGGTGGTCAATTGATTGGAGTACCACTTTTATTAGAGAAAATCTTGTTTTCCGTTTATCTGAAAATAATGTTAAAGAAACTCAACTTCACAGCGTAAAGTTGGAGCTTATTTTGACATAACTAACTGGTCTACGATAAACTGTGTGATGAACACTGCTCATAAAATGCTGGGTCTTATAACAAAATAATGTGAAATTTCTTACTGTCATTTTTGATCAAATGCAATTTGTTTGGGAAAACTCTGTTTAAAAATGACTGTTTACTTTAGATACGCGTGATCGTATGTCCGGTTCAGAAATAACATTGTTCTTATGGGATTAAAAGCAACATGGGCGACAACATCTGCATCCTTAGCCCCTCCCCTTGGCTAAATCCTGGATCCACTACTGCTAACCACCATGAATGTGTTTTGTCCAATCCATCCATTTTACAAATGTACAATATTGAAGAGTTAAGATTAACGTACCACGTAAGTTTTACCACGTAAGAGTTAAGTTAAGAACCACGTAATGAAATACAACCATTAATAGTTCCAATGAAACAAATGGGTAAAAATAATTGAAACATTTGTTCAAATATAATGCCACCTGTAATAGGCAAACAAACTATGATAAATTATGTTAAATATAATTTATTTGAACAACAAAAGATTGTAGATTTAAATTTTTACTAGCGAAATCAACAAAAAGACGCAGTCAAACTGCGATTTGATATCGTTATTTCCGACGCTGATGGTTTGAACAAGAGACATTACAAACAGCTTCCTAGGACGTCCGACATTAGGGACACCATCAGCGATGGACAGTCATCAGCGACCGGAGGCCAGCAGTAGCGGAGGATGTGGCGTCTCACTCATTAGAGGACGAGAGCGAAGTGGAAGTTAAGACAGATGTGTGTCATGAGCACAGCGTGTGTGTAACATGAATGGCTACGAAAAAGAATAAAAATGAAGTAAAATTGAAAAAAAGAGAGAAAATACATAGCACGTTTTTAATCGTATCTACAATGTATGCATACCATATTACAACAATTATAAAAATACTGAATTGTTATTTGTTTAAAAATGTGTTTGAACATTTGTCTTTTCTTTCAAAAGAGAACTAAGATGATCAGAAAAATACTGATTAACTTACTGAAATACTTAAACTTATAGACTAAGAAGTTATAAAGAAGTAGAAGAATAAAATACAATAACATACATTCAGACTTGAGAAAACGAAAATTAGGTTTTTCTTTCAAAAAAAGAAAAAATGGTTATCAGAAAAATACTAAATAACTTACTAAAACATATGAAATAAACAAATTAATATAAACAACCCTATTTATGAAAAAATAAGTGAATTTAAAAAAAACATTTAAAATCTTCAACTTACCCACCTATTAAATTAACCATATTTTGTTTAGAATTGTTTTATTTTTATTTGTATAAAATTATTCATTTCTTGTATTTAGGTTATATTTTAATACTCTGAAAATGACCTAAGTGCCGAAACTATTTAGTGAATATCTAAAAAATTAATAAAAGGTACTTAATTCAAAATAGTGCCTCTCACAGATTAGAAATTGCTACCTGACTTCCCAAAAATATAGGACCAAAGTTGTCCAATAACCGGGACAAATAAAACAAGAAGGCACGAAGAAAAAAATGGAAATTCTACTACATCAATTTCTATTAGAAAGAGGTTGTTATTCAATTACTGAATTTCTGGATTGTTAATTAGTCTTAATTAATTTAGTTTCGTGTTTTAGTAATTTGTACGATTTTCATTTATAACTTTGTTATAATTTTGTTTTTGTATATATTTGGTTGTAAAAATATGTTATCTTGACTTAATATTTCAGTTATGATGTTTAAACATTTGTACTTTTGGCCTTACTCAATTAACTTTTATGATTGATAGTGACGTCTATATTTGACGTTTGTTTAACAATGTTTATTGTCGACAACATATACAACAATTTGAATTTGAATTATTGCTCAGTTTGTAATATTAGTAGCACTAACGTGTAAACTGGAATATGCTCTTAAAATGGCTAATTACCCACAAATTGTTGACTTGTATAAATACATAAACATTAATGAAAATATGAAATTTAATAAGAAATACATAGGCTAAGTGAAATTATTACTCATAACTATTTCCAACTAAGTACTAAAGCAAAACCAAGAGTTGCATTTATTACATTAGCAACTGCAAAGAAAATCTGAATCAAAGATGTTAATAGTGTACGCATGATACTACACAGATTAAACAACGAAAAATAAGAACTATAACAAAATCTTAAATCACAACACCACTCCGAATCTCTTGAAGAAATAGACCATTATATCAAAAATTGGATCCGTCTTATCATTAAAAAGAAAAAGGAAACCCACATAACAAAAATCAATTCACTAAAACAAACAATTACAACTTCTTCCCAAGAGAGCAATGTACAGTGTAAGTTTACATTTTATCTTAAATTTCATAATTTAACTACCATATCTTTTAACGAAAAAGGAACGAATACTTTAAACGAATCAATAAAACATAATATAAATATTGACAACAAAAAACGTGAAATAGTAGATAACTATCTTATTAAAAGTAACCCAAAATAACGCTTTTCTTACCAAAGCCGATAAAGGAAATACAGCACTTGTTATGTATAAAGAGGAATATGATAATACAGACAAAAATTCACTCAAATTTATAATTTAAAATATATATATATATATTCAAATTATTTAATAATATTATTCAAAAACAACAAACAAACAAAATCTGAAATTAAAACTATTTCAAAACTTATACAATATCAACTAAAAATTACCAACCCAAAACTCCTACCCTAAGAGCTTAATCGAAAATACATAACTCAGGACATCAATCAGACCAATAATCAACATTCAAAGTTCTCCATTATATAACTTATGCAAATATTTGAATAAAACGATTCAATAAAACGTTATTTCGAACTACAATTACAGTATAAAGATTACTACTGAATTGATAAAAAACATAAAAATTCCAAGCCAATGTCAATTTATATTATTTCATATACAATATATGTACACAAACATTCCTACAAAGGAAACACTCATTATTTTGAAAAACGACCTCACAGTAAAGAATGAACTCAACATTGATGAAATTAATTGGAGATATCATAAAATTAACTGAAATTTGTACTGAACAAAACTATTCTAAATACAACGACAATTTTGACAATTTTTAATAAAGATAACGGACTACTCGTGGGATCTCCTTTGTTAATTTTATTAGTAGCAAACATTTTACACAACTTGGAACGAAACAAAATATAAGATGAATTAATTGAACCCTCATAAATAAAATATATCTACTGGTTTTGATAAGTTGATGATATAATTTGTATTTTCCAAGAAAACGAAAGTAACAATTAATTAACTATATAGATTCTTTTAATGACAGAATTAAATTTACAAAAGAAAACGAAATAGATTATTTGGATTCGACATTTTCAAATATTGGAAATAAAAAGTAATTCAAAATGTTTAGAAAATCATCTGAGTCACACGAGTGCGTCGAGTAGGTCGTTTTATAAACGTCCTACCTATAGCAAGTACTTCAATATTTGGATTCTAATAATTCATATTGATTAAGCTGCAATTCGACCTAACTCAATTTTATTACAATGAACATCGAGGGTTCCTGCCTGCTTATATAGTGACGTTGTTTTACTGCCTTTTAGTACTAAGGCCCATATCAGGAATTAAAGAGATTTTTCGTAGCCTTAATGTACCATTTTCATGAAAATTTGCAACTAATGAAATGTACAGTACAAGTAAACGTCACACAATACAAATTTATTACAATATAAGCGCAAAACAAAATAGTTTTTAATAATGTATTTTTAGGGAATAAAATAATAGAAGTAAAAGCGAATAGATGGATTAAACAATAATATAGAAGCATCCGCCATTTTGACGATTCCAGCCAATGGGGTCACATGATCATAGGCCTATAAATTGAGTTGTTGAAAACCATTTTCCATTCTTTTGTGAATCCCTCCGGTCTGAGGATGGTGAGCGTGGTTCACCGAAATCGATCACCATAATATTTGTGCATGTTGTACTTGTATTATAATATGTTTGTGCATTTTGTGCTTATATTGTAATAAATTTGTGTTGTGTGACGTTTACTTGTACTGTATATGTACCAACACGTATTATGCTAATTAAAAAAACTATTTTTAATGAAATGTACATTTTATTTTTATTTCGTAATGGATCACGTATCCCTTCAATGGAACCACTCGTGACCTTGCCAGAGTTCTAAAGGTCGTGGTGTCACCCTACCACGCGTATCTGTGACTTTCTTACGTACGTCATCCGACATACAAAACGAAGATGGATGTATTCAATCAGCGATCCGCGCGGAAAACATGAATGTCTCCTGCTTATCACCATTCTTCATTGCTAAACACAATCCTGGGGAATGAAGAACAATATTTAGGCCTACCGTCATTCTTCATGGCTAAACACACTTCTGGGAAATGAAGAACAAGATTTACCGTCATTCTTCATTGCTAAACACACTTCTGAGGAATGAAGAACATGATTTACCGGCATTCTTCATTGCTAAACACACTTCTGGGGAATGAAGAACAAGATTTACCGTCATTCTTCATGGCTAAACACACTTCTGGGGAATGAAGAACAAGATTTACCGTCATTCTTCATGGCTAAACACACTTCTGGGGAATGAAGAACAAGATTTACCGTCATTCTTCATTGCTAAACACACTTCTGAGGAATGAAGAACAAGATTTACCGTCATTCTTCACGGCTAAACACACTTCTGAGAGATGAAGAACACGATTTACCGTCATTCTTCACGGCTAAAAACACTTCTCGGGAATGAAGAACACGATTTACCGTCATTCTTCATAGTTAAATACACTTCTGAGGAATGAAGAACAAGATTTACCGTCATTCTTCATGGCTAAATACACTTCTGGGGAATTAAGAACACGAGTTTAGATTTACGTATCCACCAATATAAATAAATGAATTTATTTCCTGCTAATAATGACACAAACAAAAAAAGCATTATAAATGTTTGGAAATTAACTTACCACTTTAAGAGTAATATGGCCAGTGTACAGTACATAAACTAATGTATAACCTAGAAATGAGTCTAGATCTAGCTGAACACTTTCTTAAAATAAAAACAACTCCAACTGTAGCCTACCTAATGTATTACCTATAAATAGTGTTATACAAAATTGTAATGTAAGAAATTTATATATAAAAAGAAACAAACTTACTTCCTATAAAACAGAGAATTAGTTAATTTAACTTACTCCATAAATTAACATTATTAATTAAATCAATATTCTGATGAGTGATAGCCAGGTTATTGCTTTTTTACAAAAAGATTTCAAATTTATTTCATTCTTTATATCCATAGGAAGACTGTTAGACTATGTTGGTCCTATGTAGCTAATTGAGTGACTAAAGAAAGATAGTTCAATTAACTTTTGGTATTCTATAATTTCTGTTTCAAACTAAATCTTGTAGTGTAATGTAAATTATTATTTCCTACATGTCCACTTCTAATACAAAACATTCTTAGAACCTTGAATACAAATGGGTGTTGAATAGGAAGAATTTTCAGCTGTCTCTCTTTGTCTTATTGATAATTATCCTTAAAAAATAATGTTGTGTAGTTCCTAATTTCTCTATCAAATACTTGTATGTTCCTTCCCAACACAGAAGACCTTACTGTAATCTGGAGTTGATCAATCTAAAATAGAGTTTAAAAAAAGTGTATACTACAAAGATTGCGTAAAAAATAAAACTTTCTTATGGAAGACCTAAGATTCTTGTGTAAATTAACAATATGCTGTTCAAATGTAAAATTTCCAACCAATATTATTCCTAAGTATTTAAAATTGTTTACTTTTTCTAAAGGACTACAGTTACATTGAGTAAAATTACATGATATGAAGTGAAATTCAGAGAAATAGGTAAATCAAAACTTTGAAAATTAAAATTCATAAACTTAGTTTTGTTATCGTTTACTTGCATTTTATTCGATAAACACCGTTTTCTTAACAACAATAAATCATTATTTATTTGCACACCAATACTTAATTCATCTTCATAAGAGTAAAAAAAGCAATATCGTCGGCAACAGCTGTTAATTTTCCATGAAAATCTAGGGTGAATAAATCATTTATAAATATTAAAAACAAAACCGCCGAGATCACAGACCCCTGCGGCATTCCGGCTTCAACTGTTCTTGTTGAACTGAGAGTATTGTGAATTTTAACTTGTTGTTTTCTATAAAGATGAAACTTTTAACCAACTTAAATCAATGCCTCTTATACCAACGGATTCTAAATTATTTAACAATATATCATGGTCAACAAGATTGAAGGCTTTTTTAAATCAATAAAAAGTCCTGTACATTTAAACTGAATTTAAGCTATTATAAATCACCTCTGTAATTGAAATCAACGCATCTTTTCTAGATTTGCCTTTTATGAAACCAAATTAACTTGTACTAACAAATTTTAAATTGTGTAAATACTGTTGAAGTCTTGTCCTATACTCAATCAATCCATAACGGTTTTGCTAAACAATATATGCATCAATTCAAATTGACATTGTACAAACTATATGTAAATGAATGTCATAAAAAGCTTCATTTGAAATATTTAAAGTAAATTACAGATTAATGATTTGTGATGTACATTTTCATAATCATACACTAAATCTTGAATTGTTATTCTTTTAAATGTCGCTATTACCTTCATTATAATAGTCTTCCATTTTGTGATAACTTTTGTGTATAAAATGGTTTAATTGTGTTTTAGTATTTCATTTGTTTAGTTTTTAGAATTTCAAGCAGTTGGTCTTCTCTGCATGGTAAATACGTCATACAAAATGTTATTATTCATTACTACTAAATACTGCACACTTGTACATTACGATTTTCATATATATTTCTTCGATCAACATTATCCTGTATTCACAGCGTAATGTTCTCTACACGGCAATTAAAACATGGCCCAGGTTCAACCTGGGTTGTCTGACACCTCAGTCAAAGTTTTACTGTGACAGACTGTTACACATGCCTGGGCCAAATGAAACCTGGGCCATATGAACTGTTCCCGTAAATACATAGCCCAGGTTCGAGCTGGGCTGTCTAACACTTCGGTCTAACTCTTACCGTAGGAGGCTGTTTAATACACCTGCGCAAACTGAAATCTGGGCCATATGAACTGTTCCCGTAAATACATCTTCACTCCACTTCAACGCTGTTAATTGTCCTCTTGTTCAAACAAACACAGTCGCCAAGACAATCAACAATCTCCTAGTGTTTACGATCGAGATGAAGATCAACCAAATCGACTCCGCGCCTTCGATAGCATCTGTAAGTCGAGTGGGCATTGTCTTCCGTGACCCGGTAACCAAAGCGAACCCAGTTCCCACAGCAGGAACTCCAGTTTCCACACGCAGGGAGAACTCGCTCGCATTTCGCATGCCCACTGGGCAACGTGTGAAGTCTTAGGGTCGATTTAATCCTGCATCGCCGAAAAGTTGAGAGAAAGTTTAACCAATAACTGGAACCGACTGATAGATTGTATAAGTTACATTGTTATAATAAAAGTATGAACAACTGATATTGAGAGGTTCAATGTCAACATTTGGAGGTTATGAAGCAGAAAAATTATCAACGTTGACACATTATTCCTCTGCAGAACTACTTGAGATATTTTTAGTGTCTTTTTAAAGAATTTTGAAGTAATTATGATGCATTAACTGGGTCAATTTTGACTCATATTTTAATTTTACCATAGTCAGTCAAGACACAAAAATACCCAATTTAAGAGTCACAAAAATTGCAAGACTTACAAAAATAGGACCAAAGAGCAAACAGTAAAGCTAGATTGATAAAGGAATGGATTTATGAGTAGACCTGGATCTGGTATGATAATGAAAACTTATGGACTTGGAACATTCTTATAATTCGATAACCTGAAGATGGCTTTGAAACATTTTATTATAACATTTTTACTCTCTAAAGATGGTGAGAGTACCATACTATAAAATATAACAAAAACTGAGGTTGGCCTACTATTTAATAAGTTATAACTTTAACGATGAGCTTCACTTCAAAACTGATGATACCTGCATCCACAACAACCAAATATCCAAAAATGTCCAATATCCCAAACACATCCAACACAACAAAAATTATCCAAAAATATATACCGGCAAGGTCAAAATATGCGCCTGTTTCACTCTTTGAACAAGACTTTAACTTAACTTGACATTAAAATCTTGTTCAAGCGTGCAATACAAACACATGCGGATTTTAGGTTAACTGGTGTAAAACGAATTAATATTAAAATCTATCATATATATTTTGATGGTAGTTAAAAAAAAAAGAGAACGAGAACATTAGGCAGCTTCTGGAGACAGGCATGGAGTATAAAAATAAAGGTAGGGTAAGAGATAAAGTCACCGAGTAGACGACGAGTTCTGGGCCTTGTTATTTTCTTGCCGGCTCAAACAGTTCAGCCATTGTTTACTCGGCGATAAAAAAGCACTCTCACTCAAAAGAAGTTGAGATGGACCAGACTGGAGTTGGGACAACAACCTGGGGGAGATAATGGATTGGGATAATATTAACAGCCCCTTCTTCAAACCGGTTTGGCCTCCATCAGACTCACTTTCGTCGTCTTTGAGAGAAGCATCATCAGTCAGTCCAACGTTTAGTGAGAAATAGTTTGTGTTTTAAGGTTTTATGTGTATTAAGATAGTATTTTGATAGACATATATACAACCTGGACGAGATAAATAATAAAAGAGACTTCATCCTTCTACGGCTCCTTGTAACTGATACTGTGATAGAATTTCATATCTTGAGACAAACCATAACCATATAAGACATATACTTTAATTGTCACAGTACATAGTCTGTTATTATCACAATTATATTTCTTGGTACAAAAACTTGTTCCCTTTTACGCATGCGTTACGGAACAGTAATGTGTTACTGTGTATGCTATATACAAAACATATGCGAATTTGAGGTTAAGCATACTTTTTACGACTTAGGCTACATAAAATATTCTTCTGAGCAGTCGAATAATTTTGTTATTCTATTGTCATTACAATCAAACACATTTTTGGTAATAGTACATTGTTAATCCATTGTTGCACTGTATATATCAGAAAGAGAAGAACAATTAGAAGCAGTTCAAATAAGGCAAATTATACATTATTATTTATACAACACTGGAACCAAACACTTTATGGTTGAAGATATAAAACGTTTCCTCACTTCTGAAGGCCTCAATTCAGTCTATACTGGTGACATTATTATTATTACAGTACAACAAATCATGTAGTGAGGAATGTATTTCACTTCAAAACGAATGGAAAAATACGGGACAATTTCTCACTTAAGCTTGCTAATTAGAATGAAAATAAACAGATTCGTATTTTTAAACTACTGTCGGCTGGGTTCCAAATCAGAGTCGGTTTCCCACAAGGCTCTCTATTGTCCAGCTTGACCTTGAGTGAAAGTTCTCTCATTCTAACAATGACATTCATCATACTCTAAATTTACCCATTTCCCTGGGAAAGTGGTCAATTGCCCACCAACAATATTCCTAATATCACACCTTCATCTTTGCTAACGTCTTTGTTCTGAATTGTGTTTGGGGAATCATGTTTCATTCACATTTATAAAAATGTTCCACCCTTTGTCTTAATCAAAAACAATGTATCAGTTAAAATTTATATTTATAATCAACATCTCTGTTGATAATAAAACATTTCTTATTTCTTGCTCTGTTTTAATCTGTGCTGGGAACACTGAGAAACATTGCTCCTGAGAGTAAAAGTTTAAATAATTATGTTGAGAGCTTGAAGTATGTTCGGTACCTACCAACAAAACTCAGTAGCATACTAGAAAAACTTGTAAAGAACTTTATTTTTTACTTTATTAACAAGAATTTGCTTAATTATGATTTTTAAAAGTCATAAAAAGGTTCAGCTAGTCATGTACTTCATCGATTGGCATATCGATGGAACATTTTCATTTCCTTAAGAACATATCATTACTGTTGTTTTTGTCAGTGTTAAAAAAGACTGCGCCTTAAAGGAGCATTTCGAATCCGCAATGGCATACAATCTGGCTTAGTTATCCTCGGGCAGTCTTCGTTTTCAACGACCGCAGACACACACGCATGTCCTCGAGGACTCACTGACGACTGAGAGAGCGAAAGTAAGCAAACATTAGTGGATTGAGTGGGTGCGGCGCGCCTGAGTAAACAAAACCCTAGGGATTGGAGGCAAATAAAATAAATTCCTCACAAAGATTGCCAACACGTAAAATATAGGGCTCTTTCCTCAATTGTTTGTATTACTTTTAAGAAAAAATATTAAAAGAAAAACTCAACGAATATCATCGTATGAGAAGGATAACGTAATTGGCAAATTATTATTATTGTTTATAAAGTGTTAACAATTGTTTCTATCAGGAGTGGTAACCAAAGTTCAAATTTATCGATACTACAATTCAAAAAACTTTTCAGAGCAGATTTTTAGATTACGAAAAGATCAACAAATATCAAGAAATCTATTGAAATTTATTGGTCCCAAATTGTTTAGTTATCTTCTTAAGAATATTAAAAAAAGTAATTTCTGTAAAGATCTTAAAAAAAAGGTTATTACAAGCAAAGTGTGTGTTTAAACAATGTTCTGGCATTAGTTGTTTAGTTGATAAACTAATTTCAATTTATCGTATATAGTTAACAACTATCTCCTGTTCGTAATCAATTCTTGTTATGGCGTTTTTCTCTTGTATAATAATTCTTATCAGTATGTAAACTCCAATAAATCAAAATTAATAGCTTTTAAATGTTTAATATATAATATATTTATAATATACTAGCCGACAACCCTCGCTTCAGTAATGGTTTGTTCTCTACGCTTGCTTACCCTTCCCTCCATGGTTCTCTCTAATCCATCATATCAATATAAAAGCTCACTTGCTGCCATTCTCCTTGTCAAAAAAGGTTTAATATCTAGTGAAACCTAATCTACTTCAGGGATATGCTAAGCATTGCAGTCATTTCAGAGTTAGCAGAAACTATCTTAAACATTCCACAATGAAAACTAAATTATCCAAACTTTTGTTCTATGTTGATGCATTTTGAATTAGCTGTTTGAAATAAATTATTTAATCCCTAATGTTACTCTAATGGAAAAAAGTAAGGGTTGAGGGACTGTTTCTGCCCCTTAGGGATGGAATTTTGAGAAATTCTCTTTTAATGGGTCTCTATGATACAAAAGCTAACTTCCCTCTAAATTTAATCAAAATCTTTTTCAGTAGGTCCGGACAGTTCGTGATGAGTGAGTACATCGCTTTGAATTTTATATATTAAGACAATATAAATATGAAGTAAGTGGTTAAGAGAACTTATAAGTCATAACCCTGCCTCTTAAAGAAATGTGTTTTTCATATAATAACAATTTTATTATATTTAATGTAAATTACACTGCAGAGGACTTCTGCTCTTTCCTTCTTTAAAGTTAATATTTTAGCGGGACTCAAATGTTCAAATGATGATAGTTATTTTGGAAAGTAATTGTACAGTATTTAATGTTTAGCCCTGCTTATAATCTGGTCAGTAACATTTCCTAAAAATCAATTCGATTTTCCTTGTTTGCAAGTCATGGAAGTATAAATATTCATTATTGTTTATGTTGAAACCGTATTAAATGTTGGCATCCAACCTTAAATTATTGGTTCAGGTTTTCAATTAAATGTATTACAATACGTTTCTTTACACCCTATAAAATGACGACGGTTTTAATTATCTTTTAATACCCAACTGTCGAATTTCTTATTTAACAAGACAGTTTCTCGTTCTCAAATAGACAACATTACAATAGCATCGATGTCCCAATCCATTTGCGACACAATTACATTTAGTTCCAGCCAAGGATGTATTTCCATACTTGTTCTCACGTGAAGATCGATCCTTCCTATCTTCATAGAGCAGTTTTGCAGATCTCCAGGCTGAAAGTAGAGAAACACTCCCAGTTTCTCCATCCCCTCACGGTGTGTCACGGCGTGTACCATGTCCTTTGTCCCTTGGCACTTGGCCTCACTGTCGCTTTCAACGCCATCCACCTCCTTCTGCCAAAATGATTTCCCTCTTTACTCACGGCATTGTCGGCGATACTGCGTCTTGAATTTTAATCTGGGCCGCATGGATTGAATTCCGAAGTTAGACACTTTCATGCACTCTCATTTACTCCAAGGGGGTTTCCAAGTTTAGTATTTACACAGCTTTCAAAACCTATTTAGCACGCGTTAAGGATGAGAATGATTATGTAGAGTGCGTGGGTGGATCAATATTACAGTTTGTTTATGGGGGGGACAGGTGGGCTTAGGCCCACAGTTCATTTTTTATCTGTAACTCGTTGAACTTAGGTTTTAACAAAGGCAAGCAATTTATGGTCATAGCTGAAATCGAACCCAGAACTATTGCGTGGCAAGCCTATAGCTACATTCCCCTCCCCCTCGGACAAATTGTAGACTGTTTGAGAATGCATAGATAAATAAAAATGTAAATTTCCTGAAGGAATATAAAATTCTCTAAAAAATAGCTATCTAACAATTTTAGTATTTTCCTTCGCTTTAAGTAAATTGATATTAAAATTAATGCTTTTGCCTGACAATACAAAATGTATCAAGGCTATAACTCTAGCGATGGATGGAATTCTATGTTAGGAGATATGGTAGAATTATATATATATATATATATATATATATATATATATATATCCTTTACACTTACAGGTGTATAATTATAATAGTTTGAACACTAAATGAGGTGTC
>JAQJVL010000387.1:0-7500 GCA_035578905.1 Stictocephala bisonia | reverse complement strand
TCTCTTAATATATTTAGGTGTCTTCTTGAATTTATGAATTAATCATTGGCAAGTGCAAATTACAGCCTTCTTGGCTGCAAATAGATGACTCTAGAGGAAGGCTGGGTAAAGAGTGGGGAAAAATGAAATTGGACCATGAACTTTATTGTTTCCTGTGCAATAAGACTATTTCTGTTTCCTTAAAAGGATTTCAAGCTGTTACCCAGCATGCTGAGCAAAAAGTTCATGAAAGAAATATTCGTTTAATTTCTGCTAACCAGGCAAGGCTATTTGTTCAGAATGAACCTGCTGAACAATCAACCTCAAATGACAAACCACCTGCAACTGTCAAGATTTTTAGTGTGCAAGAAAGAGTTTTTGTGGCTTAACTAGTGTGGTGTTTAAAATTGGTGGCATCCGATTTCTCTTTTTCATCGTGTAATGGCCTCACTGAAATTTTTCAGGTTGGTGAAAATGTAAAATGTTTCTTCATTAATAAAAATGGAAGGACGGGTGGTGCAATATCATTGATTAATTACTATGTAATATGTTAAAATGCTTCATAAAAATAAAGAAAACCAGCCAACTTGTGTTCATATTGGGGTTTTGACTATTTTTTATATAGGTATTTAATGAAATTATATTTTTGAATGAAAGTTTACTTTACATCCTATTTCCAAATAATGGCTGATGGTAAGTTATATGTTAAAATGTTTGTTAAAAGGTTATCGCATTATAATTTTCTGTCTTTATTTCAGGTGATGTTCAGCGATTCTGATACACCCAAAGGCTTTGTTTTGGGCAATAAAAAAGCTCAATATTTAGTCACAGATGCCCTCAGCCCGTACTTCAAAGGCCTCTTCAACATAGATATGCAAGACGCTTTATTCTCAGTAGTGTTTGACGAAACTACCAATGCTTCTGGAAAGAAAGAACTCCAAACTGGAGTTAGATATTGGTCTCCTACATTCAACAAAATTGTATTTCGACATCTCCAGACTTTTTACATTAATTCAGCCACTTCTTCAATACTAGTTGAGAAGATTACTGAAGCTATGGACAACAACAATCTACCACTCCAAAATTTACTCATGGTTGTGTCAGATGGACCCAATAAAAACAAGAGTGCTATTCGTACTCTCAATTAACAAGTTAAAGTTCTAAGGCAGAAGCCACTGATTAACATTGGCACATGTAACACACATATTGTTCACAATGCTTTCTTAAAAGGTCTTGAAGAATGTGGAAATGATGTATCTGACCTTATCTTTGCCCTAAATCATTTTATTGATCATTGGCCCAGTAGATGGGAAGAGTATAGAAAGACACAAGATTCTTTATCTATAAAAAATCATGTGTTCATTAAACACTGCCCTAGTCGATGGCTGACTCTAGAACCAGCAGCCACTAGACTACTTGAGCAATGGCCAGCAGTTAAGAAATATTTTTTGGAGCACATTCCAAAAAAAAGCCAAAAACTTGAAAAAAAAATCTCTGTATAAAAAGATTGTATAATTCCTGAAAAAACTAGCAATTCATTCAGAAGTAATGTTCGTAATTTCGAGTGTTCACATTTTTACTCGAGTTACTGGGTTCTTACAAAAAGAAGAACCTTTAGTGCACATTCTGCATTCACAAATACATTCTCTAGTACAGACAATTATGGGCAGAATCTGCACACCTGAGTCCTTATAGACTGTGGATTACTATTTCATTGATGATCATTTTAAAGCAGACAATCTTGATAAATGTTCAAAATATTATTTTGGATGAAAAAATCAGAGCTGAAGTAACAAAGTTGAATCAGAAGGACAAAGCCTTCTTCCTTCTTGGTGTGCACAAATATTACGTGGCTAGTGTTAAACATGTAGTTCAAAATCTTCATTAAAATTCACCTTTTTAAAGAGTTTGGCATGAAGGATAAACAAAGCGAGTGTGTGAGGATAAACAAAGAAGGTGCCTAGTAAAGCCTTCATGGACGTACCCACCCGCCCACCCATAGACGTACAATGGTACTAACCCACCCACCCACCCATACAGTACAGTGGTACTGACCCACCCACCCACCCATACACGTACAGTGGTACTGACCCACCCGCCCACCCATACACGTACAGTGGTACTGACCCACCCACCCACCCATACACGTATAGTGGTACTGACCCACCCATACACCCATACACGTACAGGCCCCAGTGGAAAGTCATCTGATGAAAGCGTAGACCAAATATTAGAAGTAAGCAGATCAGTGCCTTTGGTTGTAAAAACCGATGTGCTCTTGGATTAGTGGAAGTTAGTAAAACTAAAAGCTAAAGAGTTTGATGCAAAAGATCTACCCATTGATCAATACTGGAAGTACTTTATGGATTTAAAAGGTATCGACAGCTCTCCAAAGTTCCCTGAAGTGAGTAAAGTTATTAAAGCTTGCTTATCTCTTTCTCATGGAAATTCAGATGCAGAAATTCAGGAAGAATCCTAACCAGTGACAGGGTGAGCATGTCAGAACGTACCTTAAATGCTTTATTAACAGTTAAAGCTGCACTAAAAGCTTTTGATAATAAGCCCCATCTAGTGCCCATCCCAAAAGAGTTAACTTCACTGAGCCGCACAGCAAGTCAGTCCTACAAATCTTATTTTCTAGAAAAAAAGAAGTAAGAAGACGATACAGCTAAAAAAGAAAAGCAGGAAAAAGAAAACAAGATGGCAGAAGAAGCTAACAAAATACAGTTAGAGAAAAAGAAAAAAGATATACATTCGCTCATCAACACTCATCACACTCATTCGAAATCCATATTCACCCATATCTTGACGATCGGCGTCTTATGAATAAATAAATAAATAAATATCAATGAAGCAGAGCAAAAATTAAATAAATTACGCGAAGAAGAAACAGAAAAGCTTGAGAGTGCTTCAACTCTCTTAAGCGAGGCCAATGAAAGACTAAAACTAGCTATAAAAAAAAGAGTTTAAAGAAGCAGCGTTAGCTCATGCTATGCTGGAAGGAGTAGCAAAGGTACAGGAAGAAGCTAGCCAACAGAATCTGTTCAAGACTCAATTATTTCAATTATGAACTAGACTAGTACCAAATAATATTTTAAACCATCAACATATTAGTAATGTAGTTAAGAGGTAGAGTAGACTTATTCTAAGGACATTGTAGAGGACGTTATGTGGTTACAATGAGCTTTATAATCAATATATATCAGTAAAATTTAATTAGTGCAAAATCATTCAACACAATGGATATTTTAAATGCTTATCTTAAAAATTGTTTTGTTTTCAGTTATCCTCATTATATAAAAGATTAAAAATTATTGTGTCATCAATATATTTATTAAGATTTTTGACAATTCAAGGATAACATTTAATCCTCCCTCAAGAGTATAAATCAATTTTTTACAAAATAAAAATTTCAGTGTATTAAAAGACAAAAATTAATTAATGTGTTTGTATTACATTTGTTAAATAACTAGAAACAAGTGAAGTTTTACATTTTAATTTATTTAACGTTTTCTATTATAAAATAAAAAGCTTCTAACATAATTTATCGCTTAATACTAAACACTGTATATAACCTACATCAATAACCACAATGGTATGGGTGGGTTGTGGTATTAACGGAAATATTTATTTTGCAAAGCTTGTTGTCTAAGTTGCATTTTTCAGCGGCCAACACTGGAAGGCCTATCTGAGACCAGTATTTGGCGCAACTCGAACACTGATGTGGGGCCTCCCTAGGACACCACAATTAACGCAGGTGGGATTAGGCGCAACTCGTTCACGACCAAAAAAACTACTTATGATAATCAATTGGTACACAGGCCTCCTTTCCTTTTTACTTACAAAGTTATTATTTACCTTAAGAAAGATGAACATATTTTTGATAATATTTCTGGAACTTATTGCAATTTACTTAGTTTCTAAATGAATATAATATAGCTGTCTTTTAAGATTAAACCGTGTCTTTTAACCCTACATCGTGATCATCAGGTGTACCATTATGAACTCTTAACTGCTAGGTACTTTTTTCGGCGTTTCGAAAGTTTTTTTGTAAAAATCATAAAGAATACTAAATATGCTCCAAATATAAGTATTATCATTTTATTTTTCTACTCAATAACTGTACATTCACATACTACCATCAAAGCTTACATAACGAATTAGTAAATAATTATTTTCTAGAAAAATTGGGAAAAAAATTGAAAATATTGTATGTAAATTAACACTTATAACCCTCTTTAGGAGCACTAAAACATTTTTTTAAATAATTCCAAGATAGCCAAATTGTTTATTAATTAGTGCACTATAATAATATGTTGTTACATTTTAGATAAACTACTAGGTTTATTTTTTGGAATTGTTTGTTTACATAACATGCAAAAATGAAAAAGTGTACAAAGTTACAGTATGATCATTGTAGGTAATCATTTAGTACAAGTAAGAATTAAAAAAAAAATCACCATCTAATAGACAAGAAAAGTTGTTTAGCAAAAACAGTCATATTGTACTTATTAACATATTTTTAGTTTATTTGGGAAAATAACAACACTGGAAACGAAAAATGTCTGTGAAAAATTACATAACAATCTAAAAATAAGGGGTATGTATAATTTTTGCTACATGTACTTTATTAGTACAATCTATTAGCTGCAAGAAAATATAAAATATATGAAAATATTCTATAAAGTATAAAACTTATAACACCATAAGTCAGCGTGCGCAGATTGTGTAAACGGCACTTGAAAAGTTTTTCATATTGTAAACATTATAAAAAATATAAAATAATTTTTGGAAATGTTTATAACAGTAACACTTGATAGAACACATATTGTTGAATAGAAATATACAAGAATTGTTAGATTACAGCCAAAAATAAAGTTTGAACAACAACTTTTACCAACAGCATAAATTATGCTGTTCCTCACAATTGGGTCGGTCGCAAAAAAAAAGGTAAACAACAACATTTGTTATTAAATACCCAATGCAGCTAAAACATCATAATTTGTTTTGCTGGGTAGAGTATTTCATTCTCTGTAGACTGACATTTACTACAACTTATTATTAAAATCTGAAATGTATAGAACAACATTCTGCGTTGATTGGTACCAACTTTGTTGTGATTGCTTGATGATAATCATATGTTTTATTGATTTTAATACAACAGCATAAATTATGCCGTTCCTCACGATACAGTGTTAAGAAATTCTGCGATTAATTTATAATACCCAACAAACATCTTCAGTCATTGTTTGCAGGCTTGTCATATTTTCAACATAAAATTGACGTACATTTACATTTAAAATGAAGACATAAAAATAAAGTTGTTCAAAGCTAAATGTATTTTTAATTTAATTACACCCTTAAACCTCTAAAATATAATGATTATTGCAAATATTGACCAATGAACTATATTTGCCATAAGCTATACTGTATAGTGTTTTCCATACAAAAATTAGTTTACATATTTCCCCCAACATGTTTTTCAAGGACTGCTCTGTAATTGATTAGAATCTGTTCACCCACTTTATTATATTTTATTAATTGTTAACATCCCTTATACTTTGCAACTAGTTAGTAGTCTACTGTGCATTCTAATGATATAAAATAAGGTAAAAGTTTTTGTTGAGACTACATCATTAATTTACCTAAACTACTTACACAAAGTTTAGCCATCCGAGATTCTTGTCGGATAATCATATCTATGTAGTAGTCATCCTTTGCTTTCAGGGCCTCCACTTCCTTTCTTCTCGGCTCTGTTTCTTCTTTGTACTGTTCAAAGGTGTTCAATATGTTTTGCATGGCATTTTTAAGATTTCTTTCCAGTATTCCACTAAGCGTATCCACAAGATGTATTCCCTGCAAAATAAAATAGAGAAGTCTGGGGTGTCCATGTTGGATAGTAGTCAAGGTTCAGATGTTGTGTAGGGGAGAGAACTGAGTGTTAGACTTGTCAGTTAGCTGAAAATCAGACCAACACTACGTAGATTCCACATGAAGCTGTAGGTCCCTTAGTTGCCCTAGCTATTGGGCTATCAGTAAATAGCTCTTTCTGAGGAACAGGCGGCCTAAGTTAATGACAATGACTACACTCGTTCACCTACGCTCATAACACTCATTCGCCCATATCTTGACTATTTGCATCTTAATAATGAATGAACCTATTTAAATTGTTACATATTAGGAAAAACCTTTTTAGTAAATTTTATAATGGTTGATAGGAATCTATCTATTCCTCACCTTATTAGATTTAGAAAATTTATATTCCAGAGTTTGGGAATATTTGGTTCATGTTCCTTCAACATGAAATATGATCTTTAAATATAAAACCTGAATTAAATGATCATCAAAGATAAGTAACCCTTTATGTAACATTTTTAACCATATAAGTTATTAAAGTAAAAACAAAAATAATAATACATATGCTTAATTTTTAATTGAAGAAATTAACTATATACTATTTGCTAAATTAATTAATAACAGTACAAAAAAACTCAAAGATAAAACTTTGCTGGAGAGGATTTCAGTTTTAAGCAAGAAATTCCCTTGAGCTTACTTCTTACACACCTGGCTTTCCGGATCAACACTAATAGACAAAATAAAAACTTGCAGTTAACAGTTGGAGTTTGGATAGTTACTCATGAAAAATGGAGTAACTTTTATGATAAACCATAAGGCACCACAACAAATTAATAATTATGACTGCAGAGTTTTCACTTTGGCTAGAAGTGAGACCAGAGTTCTGCTATCACAGGTTACACTGATACACCTTGCTGCTGAAACTTGGAGAAGAAATAAGGCTAACCAAGAGATCACAGATTGCTTGAACAATTTTAAATAATGCTTTGATGGAAATCCTCGGTTCTTTCACCACAAACCTATGCCAATAAAGTGAACATCAATCCTAATTATAATAAGATTACATTAAACAGAAATCCTAAAAATTCCTCTAAAGGTCTCTCTGTAAGACCAGTAATAATAACATTGTTGGGGTTAAGTGTTAGAGAGGACTTTACAGTCCTAACTTCGCTCCTTTAATAAAGGCATCTTTCATTTAATTTGTTATGAGAAAAACATATCTGAGGAAAATAAAGAATTGAAGTGAACTAAACAACTTAAAATAAAAAAAAAACACTGGAATGTTAATTTTTGAGAAGAAAAAAACTTGCAGCTTCCTTTAACACTGTTACAGATTTAAAATGTTGAGCAGTTCTGAATATAACATAGTAGATCTAAATAATATAGATAAACATTCAAATCAATCCTCTCTCACCTTAAAAAGCATAAAATTAAGGATATAACACAATATAAAAGGAGAACTTTGAAACTGGAAGTAAAAATCACCATCTATTCTGATAGTCAGGGAAGAGGTGATAGGAAGAACCTTAGATACTAAAAAATATTAGAGCTATGGTACATGAGTCGTCATGACAAATGCAACACTCAATCAAGTAAGTCATGAGACTGTATTAACTTCAAACTCACTAGGAGAAAACGCCATTGTATTATGGATTGAAATGGAAA